>PVKC010006913.1:0-30322 GCA_004027635.1 Crocidura indochinensis | reverse complement strand
CAAAGAAAGGCTTCATCATAAGTTCCCCCCCTTGACCTATGCAGATACTGAGATCTCTAGATACAGAGATCCAATTTGATCACCCAGGTGGAACAGAAGTCTTCCAAACATCACGAAAGCACCAAGGGGAGAGTAAATGAACTTGTACGGAGTCTATAGTTGATCCCATGACAATATACTCCAAGGGTGGAGAAACCCTGTATCTTGTAGGCCAAGGAAATTCCTTTTCGAATGACCCCAATATTTACTATGCCTATGCAGGAGGGGAAAAAAATAGCAAAAAGCACAAAACAATTTTTTTCCGTATTTATCTATCTACTATTTGCCAATTTCTTTGTTTTGGTGTGGTTAACGAAGTTATTGTCTCCATTCATATTTATTTTTTTTCTTTTCTCTCAGCCATGTTTTTTTTTCGTTTTGTTTTTGTTTTTTTTATCTCAAGACCATGGATTTTATGTGGTGCTCATCTTTATTGTTGGAGTGCTCACTGGTTATTTTATTTGACACTTCTTTTTGCACTGTTTAGGTGTTTCACCTTCTTTTTCCCCTTTGTCTCTCAAACCGATGATGAGCACCTCTAGATGGACTCTGCCCATTTTTGGAGTATTTGATTTTTACCCCAGTTTATCACTTTTCACTTCTTCAAACAAAACCGCATGACTAGAACTATCTAGTCTGCCTCCCAGTTAGAGGGAGAAATAAGGGAAGTACCAAGACCAAACAAGTATAAGACCACTAAGCTGTAAGCTCGGCACAGAGGAGACCATCTATTCTTGCAGCCCCAAGGGAGAGGGAGGTGGATATGGGTGGTAGGATGGGAATGGAGGTGGAAGGAGGACAATTTGATATGGGAATCCCGCTGATTTTATGTTAATATGTACCTAAATTATTATTGTCAACAATATACAAAAAATAAAGAAATATTATTTAAAAAAACAAAAAAAACAAAATTTGAAATAACAAATAATAAAATTGTAAATAAATGTCAAAAATAAAATAAATGCTCTTGAGAGAACTGATTGTCTGATATTTTTAA
The DNA here is from genome assembly GCA_004027635.1 of Crocidura indochinensis. Lineage (NCBI taxonomy): Eukaryota > Metazoa > Chordata > Mammalia > Eulipotyphla > Soricidae > Crocidura > Crocidura indochinensis. The sequence goes on along the minus strand of PVKC010006913.1, from coordinate 29,286 downwards.
GGAAAATGTATATCAAAATTTAACATCACATAATAACTCAAAATTGCTTAATTAATTATATTATAGGTTCTAGAGAACAAAGGTAAGGCACTAGAGTTGCCTAAGGCTGTTACTCTAATTCAATGAATGGTCCCCATGAGCACCAAAGATACACCCACTGATGAGAGTACTCCTGGTTTAGTGTCATGAAAAGAGACTGAAGCACTGAGAATAATGAAACTAAAATAATAAAGAATTTCAGCCATTTCAACATAGGGTGCCAATATGCAAAATGATTTCCAACTACTTCAGCTCTTTTAATCTTAAAGATAACAACAAACATACATAAGTTTTATCATGTGAAAAGACATTTTTAACAGGGAAGCAGTACACTTAAGGAGATCCCGATGGGAAACAGAAAACTCAAAAAGTATTAAAGAAACTGAAGAATACAGTAGCATGTTTTAGCAGAGTATTGAAATGAGTTGAAAATCAAAACAATGACCTAAAAACTATGATATACATTTCCTCAGTAAAAAAGAAGCAAAAGAGAAATGACTAAGGAAAAGTAAGATATGAAATGATATTGTGATGTGAAATAATGGGGACAGGTGTCAAGGAGACCCAGGTGCATTGGTGATTTTAAGAAAGGACAGAACTAAAAATACAAGCAACAGAATTAACACCATGAAATCAAGAGACCCAAACTTTAACAACCAAACTTAAAAAAGGACCTTTTATGATAGCAGCCAGGGGAGCTGGTGGCGTGGGATGAGCTCATTAGAACTTTGTGGAGGGAGGTTGATATTGGTAGTAGGAATAGTGTTGAAGCCAGTGTATCTCTAAAACTCAACTATAAAAATTTTTTTAAATCACAATGCTTTAAATACAAAATATTTAAAAGTTATTGTGACCATACTAAGATGAATCAATACCTCACAATAAGAGGAACAAATAGCTCAAAACTCACAAAAAGGAGAGATAAATTTCTGGTTAAAAAAATTATACTTGAGAGGTAGATGTAATGATAGTTTTTTTCAAGTAAAAATAGAACTATATATTACCCTGAAAGTTCACATTTTGGATATAACAATAAAACACAAATAAATAAAATACACTATTAAATACAACTTGACTTTGAATTACAAAATCTCTTTAAAAAAATCTGTGGAGAATTGTAAGGGAAAATCAGACAGAAATAAGGGGCAATGGTAGATGGTCATAGTCACTTTGATGGTAGAATGTAGTAAATCTGTATATTGCAATAAGAGTTAGCACTATTGTAACCAGTCATCATTATCTTAGAAAAATAATAGCAAGCATAAATAAATTGAAATACAATTAGTCTAATTTCAACATTCCATCAATAAATGATTTGTTTACAATAATCTTTCAAATTTTAGAGGGTATTGATGCATTTTAGTCTAGAACTTTTAATATTTTGACTAATTACATATTTCAAATACACACTGGACATTATATATTTATATACATATAACATTTTATATTTTTACATATTTTAAATTATATATTTAAATATAATATAAATATTTAATATTTTATATATTTATACTATTATAAATATATTATAAAATATTATAAATATAGTACTATTAAATATAGTATAATATTTATATATAACATCTATGTTATATTTTTATACATTTTATATTTTTTTCTTTAAAAGTTAGGCTAAATTACTGACTCCCTTTCATCTCCTTTACGTGGCATGTCAAAATAATTGATTCTATATGAAGTGCCGCTAGGTACTTATTGTAGTATTTTTCTTCAGAAAGAATTTTGAATAATATCTGGGTGACCTTCTTTAAGCTTTCTAAAATGTATCTATTTATATTTCATGTATTATTTGCACATATGCACTTTATATATATATATATATATATATAAAACTTCATTTTTTATAAAGTATATAGCAACTTTGAATTTTAGGAATGAGAAAAGTAATGTTGGTAAGGACAGATAGTGTCTCTAAGCTGTGAAAAGGGATACAGGGGTTATTCATAGGATCCTCAAGTGAAAATGTGTTGAGATTGTGTAGCTGTGCTGAGATATCTTTGAGCCATCATGACAGTACTCAGGAGCCTAGTACATTCATCATATACCTGGTCAATTGTGCCATGTAAAAATTTGGATTATTCAAAATCTTTACTAAATACTTGAAGTTTTGTACCTGATATGATTCTATTTCTGCCATCATTTTTAGATGGTTAAATTTTAGCCATTTAATAAAGACTAAAAACAGCTTTGGCTTTTGCCTTAATGCTTAATATTATTTACTGTTTTAAAAAAATCTTTAGCTGTCAGTATCAATCTAAATTGTGACAATTATAATTTGAGTCTTTAACACATACTTGTATGATATACAAATCAATTAAAAAGCATTATCTTTTCTAGGGGCCCGGGAGATAGCATGGAGGTAAGGCGTTTGCCTTTCATGCAAAAGGTCATTGGTTCGAATCCCGGTGCCCCATATGGTCCCCCGTGCCTGCCAGGAGCAATTTCTGAGCATGGAGCCAGGAGTAACCCCTGAGCACTGCTGGGTGTGACCAAAAAACAAACAAAAAAAAGCATTATCTTTTCTAGATTAAAATCTCTGTATTTGTAGATATCATTAAATATGAAGTAACTTTAAACAATTTATATTTTGAAAAAGATAGACAATTGACTAAATTCATTCTTTGAAATCACACAATTGATTGCCAAGTAGAAATGTAATTCTAAAAGGAATAAATAAATGAATTCACAGGCTATAAATTAAAGTTTTAATTATTTACTATATAGACATAAAATTTAAGCACAAATACATAAAAATAAAATAGTAATTATTAATTGGGTAAATAACACTTAGGCAAAGGCACTTGTTTTACAAATAGCTGATGCAAAATTATTTCTGGCTTAACACAATGAGTAAATTATGAACACAGCTGAATTTGATCCATAACCCCAATTTCACCCCATCAGGAAAATATAGTAAATAAAATTTCAGGTTATGATATCATAAATAAATAGCTATAAGTAAGACAATGTTAATCAAAACAAATCACTTACTTTTGCATTAGATTCACAGTATATTCTTTTCCATCAATTGCAATTCTGTAGGACAACTAAAAGGAGAATAAAGGCCAGAATATATTAAAAATATTACAAAGAAAAATATAGTACATCAATGATAGCTACAGTTTAAAGTACATTGATAATATAAAAGGAACAAATAATTTAGAAATGACATTCACTAAATACAAAATGCCCTCAGATAAAGTAATTAAGATCAAGAAGTACTATTTAACAAATAGTTAAATTATTTATCTATAAATTATCTGCAGGGAACATTATATCTTCTAATTCATGCAGATGAAATATGCTCACATTTATTTAGAACTTTTTCCTTAACTTTTGTCTTATTGACTTTAGTAAGGAAGGTTTACTTTGTTAAATGGTGATGTAATACATCACTAAAGTTTTTTAGTATTTAATTATAAATTTTGCATTTTCATAATGGAAATAAATTCAATTTGGTTTTGTATCTGACTTATAAAGAATTGACTATATTCTATTTCTAATTCCTATTTTCTGTAGTCTCTTGGTTTAATTTTTTTTTTTTCGTTTTTGGGCCACACCCGGCAGTGCTCAGGGGTTACTCCTGGTTGTCTGCTCAGAAATAGCTTCTGACAGGACCATATGGGGCACTGGGATTCGAACCAACCACCTTTGGTCCTGGAACGTCTGCTTGCAAGGCAAACAACGCTGTGCTATCTCTTGGGTCCTTGGATTATATTTTTAATTCAATTGTACAACAGTCATGTTACATCACAATACTATATATATATATACTTGTTAATCTTGCTAAATTTTCAAAGATGTTTTCATTTAACAAAAGCTAGATATAAATATCCATAAGGATATTTGTCTAATAAAATGAGATTATGCTCAGGGAGAAAATATTGGCATGCTTTATTTGACTGTGAGAAATGTTAATACTTAATTACATGTGATTCAGCTCCTTCAGCTACTGTTGCCCGTATTCTCTTCGGTACTGTAATTTGCAGACCTGGTCTTTCAGAATCTGGAAGGTACAAAACTTTAGTGAGCATTATTCATTGCATCCTCATCTAAAGCCTCCTTCCTTCCCTCTCTCCTTTCCTTTATCTATCAAAAGAAAGTTGGTGGTTAGGGTTAATCATGGTTCTTCATTTAGAAATTAGTCCTGATAGAACTAAAGGACTATCTGAAGCATTGAGAATCAAACTTGAGATAGTTATGTGCAAGGAAAATGCACTAACAGTGATTTCTCTCTGGCTCTGCCACTTCTTATTCCTTATTTGTTACTATTATCACTTCCAAACATCTAGGACCCTATTTCTTGAATTATAAGACATTTTATAGCAAAATAGACACATTGTTTATGGACATTTTCCTCGTGGTCAGGTTGTGGTTAACTCCAAAGCTTAAGAACTTTAAAACGAAAAACCTCAGGGGCCTGAGAGAAAGCACAGCACTAGGGAGTTTGCCTTGCACTCGGTTGACCCAGGATGGACATGGGTTCGATCCCTGGTGTCTCCTATGGTTCCCAAACCAGGAGCAATTTCTGTGCTCATAGTCAGGAGTAACCCCTGAGTGTCACCGGATGTGGTCAAAAAACCAAAAACAAAAGGAAAACAAAAACAAAAACCTCTTAAGTCTTTGAATCACCCAACAAAGGCCATGAAAACATCAAAAATTGCAGAGTGAGGCAGCAAAACTTTTCAACCATCTAAACCACGGCTTTCCCTGTCCTAAAATAAGTGAGGGAAACTCAATTTATATTTACAGAATTTATTTACAGAATTTTCTGAAATATACAGAATGAGAGGGCCCTTAATGAGAACACATTCTCAGAAATACCATGCATTTGAGAAGGAAACTGAATTGACACCCCGAGAACTCTGAGTAGGATTTTCTTTACATACTGTGTCCTGTACTGAGGCCATTGAACCCAATAAACAGAAAGAAAAACCACAGCATCTTTAGAGGGTCATGGATGCCTGTAAGAGTAATGGCGGTTGGATTGACTGGAAGGCAGTTGGAAGCACGAGTAGATCCTTATGAACTCACTGTCCCAGCACGGGCAAGGCAACTAAGAGAGCACAGGGGGGTCAAAATTGTGTACAGTGCATTGTCAAACGTGGCTGCACTTGGAACCTAAAATATATGGAGGAGAAGAGTTCGACTCTGGTTGATGTTGCTTTGGGCTATTAAAACAGAGACACATCTAAAAGGCAACACGGAGGAAGTAAGCCATGGATAGATTCACATACTTTGCTTAAATGTTAATTGCATTTTTCACATATACACTACAAGACATTGGATCACAGCTCAATAAAGATTCAGTGGAACAAACCAGCATATCAGTAGCAAGATCGTTTCAAAAAATAAAGCATAACAATAATAATAAAAGGGGAGTGGCTGGAGAGTTAGTACTGGGTTAAGGCTCTATCTTGCCTTGCAAGCTGCCATCCTCTGACATGGCGTATGGCTTCCTGACATCCCCAAGATGGTCCCTATTAAAGATAGGAGTAATCTCTTTAATACTGTGATTAAATAAATAAATAAATAAATAAATAATAGAACTACCAAAGCCCCATAATTGTGTCTTTCTGACACACTTTTCCTCAAATTGAAATGATCAGATTTTTGAACTTTATATATAAATGAAACCCACCAATAAGTGTATTTATCGGTAGCTTATTTTGAAAAAAAATTTTATTTCATTTCTGTTTAAACATCATCACTGTGTACTATTGATGCTTGAATATTTACTATGATAATTACAATATAAATTCATGTTGAAATACCTAAATACTTTTAGGTATTTTCATTGTTTTATTTTACACGTTGAATAATTTTAATATGTTTTTTATTTGTTTCCGAGAAGCACTCATTGAATTTTTATTGTGGCTATTAGAACCATATTCTGATACTTTTATTTCTTATGTATGCCATATAATAAACAAATATAGTGATTTCTATTGGGATTACATATTCATATATATATCAATACATATTCATATATATATATATTGCTTTTTTGGCCACACCTGGTGACGCTCTTGATTACTCTTGGCTATGCACTCCGAAATTGCTCCAGGCTTGGGGGACCATATGAACAAAGGGGATCAAAACGTTGTCTGTCCTAGGTTAGCGTGTGTAAGGCTACTACTGCGCCACTGCTCCAGCCCCTCTATTAGGTATATTTTTATAATGAAGTTATAGTACTTCATATAGTTTTTCTAAGATTTTTAAATAAATTTTTATCTATACCAGAATGATCTGAGGTTTCCATATCAATGTTTAAAATGATAGTTTTATTGTTTATTTTCTTGATTGAAGGTTTTTAAGCAATGTGCAGGGACTATTGAGGAGATGATCCAGTAATGCTTGGCCAACCAGATCTAACAGTGCAATGACAGAATCGGAAAATATGCTGTTTGTGCACAGTACTACTGCACAGCAGAACATAGACCTCAAAGATTTTATCTGGCAATGATAACAGAGTAATAGAAATGTATTAACAGAAATGAGCTGATTTCTTATGCATGAAAGTTACTCTGAAAACTGAACTATATTGTCAATCCTGTTTTGTTATTATTATTATTATTATTATTATTATTAATTATCATTTATTTTGTGTCATACTCAGATAGTCTCAAGACTTGTTGCTGGATCTGTGCTTAGGTGTCTGAGTTTGGGGAAACATATTTGGTGCTAGGGCTTAACCATGGATGGGTTTTGTATAGTTTATCTTACCTGCTGTACTACCTGTCTAGCCACAAATTCTTTTCTCTCTCTTTCTGTTGATTTGATTTTAAGCCACATCAAGCTGTCTCACAGGCTATTAACGATTCTTTGTTCAGGAGTGAATTCTGACTGTGATTAGGGAAATATATGGGGCCAGGTATTTAAACTGAGTGTTTCTCCCTGCAAGGCAATCACCTTAATTATTTTACTATCTCTTCAATTCTTCTCAAACTAGATTTTAATTCTTATTTCATTTTATAGTTTAAAATGCTTGTATTTTTATGGAAATTTATTTATCATGAATCACCTTGAAATACAGAGTTTAAAAATTGTTGATTGACTGAGTTTTAGTTATGCAATGCCCAACACCCTAAAACAGTGCATATTTCTTTTTTTTTTAACAGTGCATATTTCTTAACCACCATCATCTCTAATTATCCTCCCACCCTCCCAGCTTGCTCTTCCCTGCCTAACTCTCTAGTAGTCATTATTTTTTCTCTTATTTTTTTAAACAATGTGGTTTGCAATATTGTTTTTGAAGGGGTATCATGCATATCACTTTCTCCTCATTTAACCATCAGTCTGTTAGGGCAGAGAAGGGACCACTATGACAATGAGAGTTGGAAATGATCACTCTGGAAATGATCCTTTTCTGAGTTCTCCACCTTTCCTTGGGAAGTAAATAAGTTTCTGTGTCCAAGTTCCTTCATACCTTTATATAGCTGGTCAATTAGTCACTTCTTTAAATCTCATCTTGGTATTATTACTAAAAATCTAATTATTTAATTATCTAATCTAATAATCTATCTGACTACAAAATATCTACAGTAGGGATTTCAGTCCTTTAAGTCTCTAAGACATACATGGGTAAAGGTCCTTCGTTTATAGCTACTGCTGTGGCAAAGGGACATAGATAAGGGAGACAAATCTCATTTATGTAGCATTAATGGTGTAGAGGCAATAGTTTACTGGATTTTAAACTGGTCAAATTCTAAAGGAGAGATCAGATATTAGACAGTATGATATGTTTTTTTAAGCTAGTGATTAATACATGGAGTAGAGGGAAAGACTTTCTTGACTCAGGGAAGTCAGAATTGTATAGGAAAACAAGACCATAACCACAATATTATCCTTGCATCTTTTCTTTCACATACTGATGAGTTTACTACAAAAACAAGTGTTATTTTCTACTCATTGAACTATTCTGTAGAAATCATGCCAGTGTTTAGACTTAACTCTTAGAACAAATGAGCAATGTCTAGTTTATTTTCAGGTTTTTTTTTAATCTTTTTTCTTTATTTTTCCCTTAGAGGTTAATCAAGAAATCACATTCAGAAATCACTCCTGGGTGGCTCATGATTTTATTTTCAATGTATTATTTATTTATTATATTTATTTATAATTATATATTTATATTTATTTATTTATGTGAAATCATTAACATGTTTTACTTTGGTTGGCAATGGTTAAAGAGAAATTGAATTTGAGCATGTTTCTAAAGATTTGAGAGAAATTTCAAAGGCACAGTGATTGCACGGGTTCAACGATTAGTTTCAATTTTTGAAAGGTCAAGCTCCAAAGAGAGATATATTGAACTCACCCAAGTAGATTTGAGCAAGAAAATACTGTCATATGTAAGTCGCTTATATGAAAATTAAATATCTTAACATTATCTTTGGATTAAATGAATCCCCAAGCCATATTTCCAGCCGCAGATGTATAAGTCTAAAGAAAGTTAGACACTAAGAATTCATTAACCAAGAGAGTCAGGAGAGAGTCATTGAGACCTCAATGGTTTCTCTGCTAGCCCAGCTAGGCTGAAATCTGCTTATTTCACCAGTACAAATTGGATTGACAGAGAGAGGGTTAAGTGAGATCCTGGTGGATTTTTTCATATCAAAGGGTAGGTAAAAAGGAAAGAGGAAATTGGGAGAAAATCGTTGTTTTGGGTTGTTAGGATATGACCTAACATCTCTCAAATCCATTGAACTCTTAAACCAATGTAATAATTTTCCACTTATAGTAAAATCTTGTTTGATTCCTTATAAAATAAAATGATAATGGTAACAGATTTAGGTGATGGGGCAAATTTTATGATGCTTAAGGTCAATTGATTATTGACTTTGGCTATTAGAAAATGTAAATATGCAATATTTTTCATATTATAAGTGTTATAAAATATTGTAATATTATTTAATTTAAATTTAGGATTTCTTCAAGGTATTTGGTTAAGATGTTCAATGACCCACATGGAAAATGAGTCTTAATTGAGAACAAGACTTAATTGAGAATTCAGACTGAATATACATAGTTAATAACTAGTAATAGAATTGATAAGTAAGGTCATAATGGAAGCATATTTGAATACTAATAGATATACTAATATATATCATATAAATAATACTAATTTATATATGCGATATATATAATGTTATAAATATCAAAGCTCATTAGAAGTGCTGATATACAATCAAAATCATCCTCCAACTTTAATTAACTGAAAGAAATAAATATAAATAACGTGTAGTTTAGAATTTTACCTTTTATTATAAAATGTTAACATTTGAAGTTTATCATGGATGAGATTTGTCAAGATAGCAGTTTAGGGGCCCGGGAGATAGCATGGAGGTAAGGCGTTTGCCTTTCATGCAAAAGGTCATCGGTTTGAATCCCGGTCCCCGTAAGGTCCCCGGTGCCTGCCAGGAGCAATTTCTGAGCATTGAGCCAGGAGTAACCCCTGAGCACTGCCGGGTGTGACCCAAAAACAAACAAACAAAAAAAACCAAAAAAAAAAAAAAAGATAGCAGCTTAACATCATCAGCAATTTGATTATTTTTTTTAACCTTTTCCAAGTAGACCAAATTTGTTTCTGAGATGAAAACCCAGATCCTTATGTTGCATATTTGTAAAAATTAAAGAAGAAATTTTTTTATTTTCTCTTTGAGGTCTATATTTGTTCATTTGCTTTGATCAGCAGCCTTACTGCTCTACCCAATTTTGTATCATAAAGTCCATTGCAGTTTGGAATTTAATCTCAGATCAAGGTTCTCTACTGTTACTGAATAACTAAGTAAATAAAAATATGCTAAATATAGCTCTTAGGAGTTTTAAAATTTAGTTGTGACAGTTGCTTCTTCAGAGACAGCCTCAGGGAAAATATTTCAAACAAAGTTATGGAACCTCAAAATCAAAATGTAAAGACAGCACTGTCATTATCTTTAGAAAGATTTCACATTTCTGAAGAGTATGGATTTCTTCTCCCAAATCCTCTGGTAAGAATTCATCTTTGGACCTGATAAGAATAAGTTTTTAAGATGTTGAATTGTTTCTTGTTTAATTGGGCTTTAATATAAATGAAAAAGAAGTTAATTTGGTAAATTCCTATTGAATCTGTGGACTTCTTTTTTCTTTATATGAAGATAATACTTCATGGACAGGCTGTGATAATCAAAGTAAAATTTCTGTAAAGGTTATATATTAGTTATAGGTGAACTCTCGTGAAATTTTGACAACCTTTGGTTTGAATCTAGGAGAGGCCAGTTTTAGTTCTCAGATTAGAAATAAATAGTATCCTGTTCTGACTCTTATTTACTGAAACAGATAATTAACATGTATTTTTTAGTCATGGCCAATTTGAAATAAAATATTTTATCCCATTTCATAGCATAGTTATGCGATGTTTCAAACTATATATCTTAGAGAGTTAGCAGTTTGTCTCAGATGCAGGTCACCCAGCTTTCACCCATAAGTTCCCCTGAGTACCACAGGGTCAATGAGGAACATAGGTGGGAATAAATTCTGAGAAACCAAAAGCCTGGTATGATCCTAAAACCAAAATACAAATTTAAACAAAGTGCTTTAATTTTATTTTGAAATATTTTATTATAACAAAACCTCTTTATAATTTTCTATGGGGTATTATTTCATTAAAACACTTAGTAAATATGACATCAGGTAATTGTTTTATATTTTCATTTATTTTTACTTAATATTCTATCATATTAATTTTCCTAACTGTAGTTTACTAAAGAAGGGAAGTTTATCACTATTTAAGATCAGAATTTGTTATATATTTATTTATTTATATATTTTGTTTTATTTGGGTAACACCCGACAGTGCTCAGGAGTTACTTCTGGCTCTATACTCAGAAATCGCCCCTGGCAGGCACAGGGGACCATATGGGATGCCAGGATTTGAACCACTGTCCTTCTGCATGAAAGGCAAATGCCTTACCTCCATGCTATCTCTCCGGCCCGAGTTTGTTACTTTTTTATTAAAATAAGGACATTAAAAAAAATAAAATAGCAGCCAGAGAGATAGCATGGAGGTAAGGCATTTGCCTTGCATGCAGAAGGTCAGTGGTTCGATTCCCAGCATCCCATATGGTCCCGTGATCCTGCAAGGAGCGATTTCCGAGCGTAGAGCCAGTAGTAACCCCTGACCGCTGCCAGGTGTGACCCAAGAACCAAAAATAAATAAATAAATAAAATGAAATAAAAATAAGGACATTAAGTACATTTAATAAATTTTAGAAAAAAAATTAAAAAAGGCTACTTATACCCCAACTACACAACTAATTGCCATTGGTGTTTGAGACTCATTCATCTAAAGTTATGCGTATGACCAACTACATATTTGTATGTTTGTAAAGTTGTAAAGCTATAATATCAATGCATTACCTGAACCTATGTCCTGCATTTCAATACTGTAAACCTTTACATCAATTGATAAATAAGACCTGTTAACATGAACAGACAAGTAAATTGCATTAATTTTATTATCAATTCAGTTTCTTGTCTTCATAGAAAAATATAAAATATTTTATCCATTCTTCTAGCTTTGCACTCAGAAATCACTTCTGACTTCGGGGACCATATGGGATGCTGGGGGATTGAACTGAGGTCTGTTCAATATTTTGTATCATTGATCTATATTTGTTAATCAGTTCCATATATCTTCAGAATAGCCTCCTTGTGGTGAATTTGCATTTCTGAAAAGACGAATGATAATAAGCAAGATTTTGTGAAATATACTATTGAAACAAAGAATAGGAACAAATTTGTTAGATACAATTACTTAAAAATTCCACATGGAAAGGATCTTGGGCTTACTATTACTCATTATTTTTATTTTGAAAGATTGTTTTTCATATGTGACTTACTTTTTGTTAAACATAAATTCCTGCCTGAAGTATAATGTTTGTATTTTAAACATTGGTATTTCTGTGGCGCATTTTCAGGGACCCAGAATATAGTGAATTCTTGATATTTGTTGTACCGATTTAATCTAACTTCTGCTTTGAGGCTAAAAGTTAAAAATAGCTACCATCTAAAGCTATTTCTTAAAAAAGATCTAAAAATCCTGAAATATTTCTATTTTGGGTACAGAAAAAACTTCCAGATCATTTTAAACCTTGGATGGAAATTGTCAATATACTTCCTTACCTGATTGATAGTCGACAGCTTCAAGCGCAAGTAAATAAAGTACTTCACTTTTTATTATTCTACTGAATTCCTTCTCATCATTCTACTTTCTTTTCTATACCATTTGTCTCAGCATACTACCATTTAATAATAAACTCAAATAATTTAACAAATGTTATGACTTTTCTGAAGAACCCAATGGCTTGTATTTAATATAAGGCAAGTTTTCTAAAAACGTTTAGAGCTTAACAAAACAGTTCATGGGACATTAATAATACAAGATTTTATTTCTGAGAGGGTTATAGTTAGAACTGTAGGTAATCTCACAGATAAGCTCTATCTTAGAAGAATAATGAAAATACTTAGGTATTTCACTCTGTCATAAGGTTAGTGCTCCACAGCTAATTATCTTAATCTGATTTACCATGTTGTTTGCATAGAATTGCTGAATCAAACAAATTTCTGAGTTATAAAATCTGAGTATAACATAGACTTGACAAAAACAGTGGACAAATTGGTAAATGCCATACATGAGATCAGACCAGCAAAATTTTCGAGTTTGATAGGAATAGCGACATATTTTGGACCTTAAAAATAATGATAAAATCCTGAAGGAAGCATCTAAAATTATAATAAGAAATTAGCAAATTTTTTCCAAAGATACAAATTTGAATATTGCTTATATCACTTACCAGCCATATCGCTCAGCTTCTACAATTCTGCTTCTATTTATGCAATAAAAGAAATTATGATCTCATAGAATGATAGTGTGGACTAGATGACTTTTGAACATCTTTAAAAAAATTTCCTGCTACAGAAAATTATTTGGTGTATATTTATATTTCATTGTCATCTTGCACTTTCACTTCTGAAATAAAGTGATTTCAGAGATGGAAAAATTATCAATTAAAATTTTATTACTGACTTAGATATATTTAGTGTTCACAATTATAAACTGATTTTTAAGTTTTCTTAATGCTTTCAGACACTGTAATAGACACAAAATGATTATCTACCTAGTACATGAAAATGGCAAACTAAATAACAGAATTAATTTTCATTATACCTAAAATCACTCATTAAAAATCCTATGTAAATATTAAAATGAAATTTTAAATAAGTAAATATGTAAGTACCACATACAAGGAAAAGTCCCAATGATAGAATGATAGCTTTAATGATTTTGTTGCTATGTTAAGCAAATTATATTAAACTCACAAATAAATCTCTCTAGTCCTCATACCACATGTCAGTCAAAGAAAAACAAATATATTAGAGTTTCAGTCTCTTACCTGAGAGCAGCAGAGAAACCTACAATGGCAAATTAAGTTTTAGCCTGTGAACACAAAGAACTGTGTTCTCCTCAGTTTAAACTATGCATAAACATTCCTCAGACTTTCTTTGACTAAAAAGTCTGGTGTCAGCAACTCGTTTAGCAGCTTGTTGAATTTGTGTTTCTCATATTTTAAATGCACAAAGAAAATCCCTTTTACGTTGGCAGGAATGTCATATATATAATTTCCATGCACTCAGTGGTCAGTGATATCTCAAAGAGGATTATAAAAACAGATGATGATTTCAGCAATGAAATTAACTCTCTGACACTTCTCTTGGATAGTGCACCCACAAAAATTAAATCCACTTAGAATGGTTAAAATAATTTGGAAAGTTCACTTTAGAATCAAGTTGAAGAAGTTCTCATTATATTTTGGTGAACTCTGAATCTGATCAGACTCATAAGATGAAGGAAAATATGAAATCAAAAACATGGAAAGACATATAATAACACCATCTGATAATAAAACAATAGGGTTGAGAGAGGTATATATAAATGATTCTTCTACAATCTGTTCATCTACAAAATTCCAAGCAACTCATACTTTATAAAATATAATACTATTAGTTTGGCAGTTGCACATAGTCCCTTATTTGAATTACACATATTCTCAATGTAGAATTGTGATATTTTATGGTAAATTAATCCAATACAAGTTTTATTCATGAAAATATGCCATAAAGAAAGTGAAAAAAATCAAATCCTAAAATAAAAGAATATTATATCATACCAATAACTTAGAAGAGTATTTTGCATCTTCAATATATAAAAATCAATGAGGAAAATAACCAAGTAAAAATGTATGATTAACTTGAACAAAATGACTAGAGATAGGAACCTTAAGTAACCAATTGCCATATAATATGCTGACCTTTACTACTAATAAGAACAAATTAAGTTAAAACTATAATAGCATAGAAATTTCTTTTACCAAATATAACTTTAATAAATGTTTCCAAGTCAGACATATTCATGGTAATTTTATTAGTATAATGATTATCACGTTCACTTCACTTAAGAGTTTAAGAATTCCAAATATCAGTAAAAATGTTCAACATTATTTATTTTATGTATTTTGGGTGGCAAAATTTCTCTGAGAAACTATTTGTCATCTGTTAACTTTGAAAAAATTATTCTTATATTTAATTATATCATTTATGTATAAATAAATGCCATAAGAATTCTTGAACAGATGCAGTCTTTTAACCCCTTTCCTCAATTGCAGTTTAACAATAATGTAAGAATTGAATGATTAAAGTAGTAAAAGCAATCTGAGAAGTTAACTAGAAATCTTGAGTTTCACTGATGTTCTCATTCCACATACATCTAAAAAGTTTGGTTCTGCCTATTTTTCTCTTACTCACTACGGGCACATTGTTCTATTGAAGAACTCTAGTTCCTAAAATAGTTACTTACTGGCTACTTCCTACAAAACCCACTGCCACATCAGTGTCACTATAAAAAATAAGCTTACTCCTACAAGATAAAGATATTTTTATCATAGCAAAACAGAGATATGACTGTAAAAACAATGGATTCCAGTCATGTGGTGATTTGGATAATTTACAAGTCACTCAATTTATTTAAAACATGCTAGTGAACATAATTATATTTGTTTGAATGCTGTTTAAATGGAAAATTAATAGCAAATACATGCATCAAAATATACACTCCTATTCTTGGTTTCTTTAACATTTCTTGTTTCTCTCCCTTTCTAGTCAGTCCATACTAATGCCTCTCTAAACTTCCTGACAACTCAAAGGCAGAGAAATTGGCCAACTTATTTGATCAAATGCTTAACTCTATTGAGCTTGCAGTAAGAGTAAAACCAAGAAAGTAATTACCATAAACCAGAATTGTTATTGGGATTAACTGGGTCAGAGTTCTCAAGTAAACAAGAATGTTTGGATAATACAGGACTACAAACTTATCACATGAAGTTCACATGAAATATAGGCTCTCAGTCTTGTGTATTAATTATTGTTAAACCCTAACCAAGCTGTCACTTCAGTGATTGAGACTAGAAAAATACAACAAGGGTAAATCTGAGACATTTGGGGGAAAGATTACATCCTACTTCAACATTTATTCTGGAACATCACTGCTGTTTTTGTGAATTAAAATCTGCAAAAAAAAATGGGGGTGTATGATGTTTTGAACTCCTATGACCATTCTCAGCCCTCAACTAATAATACTGGAAATTATTTTGAATAGATGCCCCTCCTAGATTGCCAGCTCCTCAGGGGTTACCGGGAACACCGCCTTGCTCACTTGGTACTGAGCTTTATTACTATGGGATATGTCTGGCAGGAAGGGGAGACACAGCCCAAAAAGGTAAGGAACAAAGTAGAAGGTCACTTTATCTGGAATTAAGGTATCTACTTGTCATTGCACTGTTTACTGAAAAATATGTCGTATCTTATCATTTATAGGGGTATTATTTGTAAGAGGGAAATAGCATTTAAATATAACACCAAGAAATCTTACTTCAAGAAATCTTAAGCAGAATTTTTATATTAATAAATTATACATATTTCTGAACCTTCTTATAAAAGTATATCTCCATTTAAAATCAAATCTTTTATTTATTTATTTTTTTAATTTTGGGCCATATCTGGCGGTTCTCAGGTTCTGAGCTCTTTGCACTCAGGAATCATACCTGGCAGGGGATTACATGGGATGCCAAATATCAAACCCAGGTCTGCCACAGGCAAAGCAATTGTCCTACTCTCTGTGCTAACACTCTAGCCCCAAAAGACAAATTATTGACATATAATTTTAATAATAGCTTAAATTTTATAACTGTATAATTCTTTGTGTAAAATGGCCATTAAACTATATTATTCTTCCAATTTTAGTACAATAAAATTTCCTTTCATCTATAATTTATTTTTATTTGTTTCAGATATAATTTATAGATTTTACTTAGAGTCATTTTTGTACTTCTCTTTAAGTAGTCTCACAGTCATATTTAAATGTTAAACATTTGATACCTATTTGAATATAAAATTAATTCGGGGAGATTATGTCATACTTTATGTGTAGGTGTGCTTCTAATTTTATAATTTTCTGAATATTTATAATATTTAAGTTTTTATACACTTGCTTGTGAATAGAAACCTGAGTGAATAATATCTGTACATGTCTCAGTTAATGCTGGTTTTTCTCCCCACAATATTTTTCTAGCACTGAATTACTGGATTAAAAATTATAATTGCTTCTTTGCTATATTCTTTACATAATATTCTTATTAATTTTATTTATATCTGAAAGGTTCTGCCACAGAATCTTGCTCTTCCCTTTGTTGAAGTCTCCAGGAGATTGGGACTCCCTCCTATCCTGGTCCACTGTGACTTGGTGCTATCAAACTGGACTCTAAGGGACCCTGAAGGGTATGTGTAAGAAAAAAATTCCTTTTTATTTGAGCACTACCAATTGTGACCCCCCCAAAAAAAACCAAAGTAAATGTTCATATATATTGACTGCTTCATGCTTCCAAAGATGGAATGAACCTATATATATATATATATATATATAGGTTTCTATTATATATAATAGAAAGAAATTATATATATATATTATATATAATATATATAATTCAAGTTTCTAGAAGTTTCTTCTCAAGCCAATCTTAATATCCGGATGTGTAGGTCACTATATACCACATCAGATCTGATCATTTATTATCTGACTTTCAAGCTCCTGCATAAACATACTTCATTAATCTCTCCATTGCCCCTTTACTATTTCCTTCTAGTAAAGTTAAGACAAAAGAATTTGTGGGGTCGTAGTAGTACAATGGTTATAGTACTTTTCATGGTAAACCTGGGCTTTATTTTATCTCCATCCCCCAAATGGTGCATTGAACTCCACCAGGAATGAACCCTGAGCACAGAGATAGGAATTAAGCTCAGGGTGTGCCCCCCCAAAAAAAACACATAAGTGACGTCAGTAAATGATAGTATATTATGATTTATAATGATTCTAAGTCATTTCCATAAGTAGTAAATTAAGTACTGGTTTTATGTGTGTTGTACTGAAAGTTTGAGTAATATTATTTATTCCATAATTGTATTATAAAGTTATTTCAGGTGTAGAATAAAATGGTAGTAATTCTGTGACATTTTAAAACAGTTAAACTGACAAATTAAATGTGAGAAATAACTTCTCAAGATGAGGAATTAGTAAGCACAAAAGTGTTAAAAGAGATCATAGGAATTTGCTTTAAAAAGTGAAACAAAAGTGGACTGGACATATATTACAGGAATAAAGGCACTTGCATTGTAGGTAGCAAGCAAGTTCAATTTGGGACTGACCACAGAACCTAATGTAGACCCTAAAAATCATTAGGTGTGTTGCCTAAACCAGAAAAAAATTAACAAACAATTTTGTTCTCAGACTAATTTAATGCTCGCTTGACAATTAGTACTATGTCATGTCTCTAAGGATCTCAGAGTGCTTAGGTTTTGTTTTTTTTCTATAAATATTATAAAGCTTTACTAATTGGTTTCAATTAGTAACACAAATTTTGGCAATAAATTTTCTCAAAAACATTGGGATTATGATTCTATAAATGATATAAATGATATAAATGACATGTTAACAAATATAATTCTATCAAATTTATTCAGATTCTTATTGAATTTTTTCTTTAAATAAGTTCATATTGAAATATCATAGTTTGTAAGTATTGATATTACTGGTTTTTACTTGTACTGCTGTTACAATACACGTGGTCAGTGACTAGATTTCTTTAACCCTATTCTTAGGTCTTTCCCCAAGTCTTCTCTATGGACAATTCTATTGATGATATCTCAAAATTTTTCCTCTGGAAACTGATAATTACAGGAATTTTTAATATACACATGAGCAAAACCGTGTGGTATTTATATATTAATCATTTTTCCTTTTCAATTAATTTAGCATGGACCCGGGTTGGATCTGGGTTGCATAAAGCTACAAAATGATATCTTTTTCATAGCTTAAGTATTTTGAAAAAAATATATATGTTACACTACCCTCCACGAATTATTGGGCACTGTGTTGTTCCATGATTATGGCTAATAATAATGCTGCTATAAATATGGTTGCACATATGTCCTTTCAAATGAATGTTTTTATATTCTTTAGATAAGTACCCGGGAATAAAAGTACATGGTTATATGGGAACAAAGTACATAAATATGTCCTTTCAAATAAATATTTTTATATTATTTAGATAGGTACCCAGGAATAAAATTACATGGACATATGGAAACAAAGTACATACCAAATGGTTAAATAACAAGAGGAAGAATACATAACAAAGTCAGAGTGACACAAAATACAAATCCTTTATAGTTTCAAGCAAATGTACATCAATAAAAGTTTTAAAAGTTAGAAAGAAATCTTGGTGAAGGATAGTAATTGATGATAGGTGCTAAAAAGTGAGTGTAGAGTAGTTGTGAATAATTGGGTTTGTTTTAAATATATAAATATTTAGATAACAATATAATTTATTTTGATGATCACAGGATGTGTTTGGGATATTAATTCATTCTCAAACTGACTGATTATCAATTTACACTTTTGACCTATCAGTTACATGAATCTATATGTGTTTGTGTGTTCACATGTTCTTATACACATGTGTTGTTTATCTATACCCCTGAAACATATCTGGTTTACAAACTGATTTATTCTTTTATTTTCTTTTTTCCCTTTGCATTCATGAATACCGAATATTTGAACAGACCTATGGAAATCAGGTATGTTCACAGAAGCTTTTCAACCATTTAGACACTATGATGACTTTAAAAGCTCAAGGAAGCAAAAATATGCAAATCTGAGTTGTATACAGTATAATATGTTAACTATATAACAATACTTGTAATATTAACATTCAATATTAACAATTACTCTAGGACTTTAGAGTAGAATTCGATAGTAACCAAATTAGTTCTGATCTTGCATGTATGAAGCCCTGGATGAGTTACTGTAGGGAATTGATCCGCATTATAATTTTCTATATAGTATAAGTTATTCTATATTTCCATATAATATAAATTACATAGAAAATTATAACTTTATATAACTCAAGTGCAATATAGGAACATAAAAATTATAAACAAAATTATGTAATTGTCTGTTATTATTTGCAAGATAATTATTAGAGAGACTAAATTTTCTGGTCTTCCCAAAACTTCCATAAAATCTCATCAGCTTGAAAGTGGTCATTCTCCAAAAATACAAGAGATTTTTTTTAGACATCATTGACCAGAGATAATGCATGAATCTAGCCTCAATCAATGGAATCTTCTTTTAGAGAAAACTTTAGCCTGAAACCAAGTCAAAGCACGGCATTAGGGCATTTTCCTTGCATGCAGCCAACCCAGGACATAACTGGGTATGATACCTAGTCACATATGATCTTCTGAGCCAGAAGCGATTTCTGAACACATAAACAGGAATAATCCCTGAGTGTCACTGTGTGTGTCCTAAAAACAAAAAAAGAAAAACAAGAACATTAGCCTCAAATTGATGTAGCCTTGTGTATTTTATTTTATTTCATTTATTTATTTTTTAATTTTTATTATGACTGAAATTCATTACACAGAATTATTTACAGTACATAGTGACAATGACTGAAGGGTATTCCCACCACCAATGTTGTCCTCCATCCACTCCTGTTTCCAGCCTGTCTCCCATATTTCCCTCCTTTACCTCCCCCTCCTCCAGAATACTAGTGTCTCCAGTTTACAGCTTGTTGTAGGTTGGGTATCTATTCTGTTTGGTGTTCCAGTCTTTTTTTTTTTTTTTTTATTACACTACATGTTCATATGACTGATCCTGGCAGCATCCTTTTCTCCCCTCAATTTATGAGGCTGAATAATTCAAGTTATGCTATTCTGTTTGAGATAAAAAAAGTTAAGGAAAAGAGAAGAAAAATTTGGTGTCAACTACTAAAAAAATGAAATGAAAAAATCACCGAATAATATCCACAAGAGTGAAAAAAAAATCGAAGAAGAAAGAGAAGGAAAATAATATCAAAAACAGACAAAATATACAACAAAACAAAACCAGAAAAAGGAATGCTGGAGTGGCAGGGTTTGGTGTTACCCCATTTTATTTTTTTTTGTATAGGCACAGTAAGCACTGAGAGGTAAGGAAATTTCCATGGCCTAAGGGATTCAGGGTTTCTCCACTCTTGAAGCATATTATCATGGGAACAACCACTGGCTCCACACCTTCTCATTGCCATATCCCAGGGGTTTTGTTTGTTTGGTTTTTTTTGTTGTTGTTGTTGTTGTTGTGGTGGTGGTGTCAGGTAACTTTCCTCTCGGTTGTGGATGAGAAAATCAGCTCACTGTAGAAAGCAATCTTGGTATTTGCGCAGGTCCTAGAACAAGGCCTAGGGTAGAGTCTTTAAGGTTCTAGAGGTTGTTCCATCATTGTTGATGTGTTCAGTTTTTTGTATCATGTGCTCCATGTTTTTGCTAGTTCCCTAAGCCAATGTCTAGGAAATCATGGTTCCAAAGGTTCTGCTCAGTCTCTGTTGTCAGAATTGGGCCTCTGTACTAATGATTTTTGTAAGAGTCCTGGATTATAGCCTAGAGTAGGGTTTTCCTTAATGGTCTCCAGGTAAGTTCTGCCCAGTCACTGTTGTCAAAGTCAGTTTTTTGAAGTCAGTGCTCTTATTTTTCATAGTTCAAAGGACGATACATCTTCTGATTTCCAGTTAGTGTTAGGTGATGTGATAGGACCTCCGGTCTTAGGTCAAGTTGATATTGCCTCACTGTCCACATTGTCCTACTAACACTAGCACAAATATATCTCCCAATAGAGTTTAGTTCCTGGTGTTGTTGCAGGGAGTTGTTTCAGTTCTATGGGATCTGGGATTAGAGAATGAACTAACAGTGTCCGATCTCGTGGAGACTGAGTTGTATTCACATGACATATGTCCAGGATGGGTGGCACCCTTGTGTAAAAAGTGTGAGTTCTTATCCTTATACAGTGATCCTCAAACTACAGCCCACAGGCCACATATTGTATTTGTTCCCATTTTGTTTCTTCACATCAAAATAAGATGTATGTAGTGTGCATAGGAATTTATTCGTAATTTTTATTTTTACTATAGCCTGGCCCTCCAATGGTCTGAGGGACAGTGAACTGGGTCCCTGTTTAAAAAGTTTGAGGACCCCTGCTAGAAGATAAGATCTCCTGTCTGATATCTTATCTAATTGGGAGGCCTATATTGCCTACATAAGCTTAATATCTTATTAATAATGCATCTTAAGATATATATTCCTAAACATACATATAGCCTCCCCCATCACTTTCTTTTTTCAAATACCTTTCTTTTCCTTTTTTTTTCTCAATTTACCTTTTTTTAAATTTTTATCTCAGTTGTATCTATTTGTTCTATTTTTTATATATACATATTTTCAGTTTGAGTGCTGTTTGGTACAAAAACCAAGAAACCATCTTGCCTGGGATAAAAGTTCAGACCACACCACAGATAATGTATGTGTAGCCTGTCAACCTGACCCGGAATAGCACCAGCAATACAAAAGGACATCAGACATTTTTGTATAGGCAAAATAAATAAGGGAAAATCATGAACTCAGCCTTGTGTATTTTAAAGCCCAATCACTAGTTACTTGTGAACCTTGAAGCTCAGAAGATGAATGGTGGAGGTATAAAGACACCATTTTATGGCACTTACCTAACTCTGCTTCAGTATGAACAAATTTTCTTTGTGTTTTTTTCCTCTAGCACTTAGTATTTTAGTGGTAAAAATAATAAGTACTCAAGATCTTAGGTCTTTTTGGATTAGATATGCATCATCCTAAAATTATCTCTACATTTTCTAGTGCTATCTCTATTCTATTTCAATTAGCACACACACACACACACAAAAAGTCAAATAATTATCAATACCATGCTAATATTGTCTTTTTTCTGTATAACATTGGGTAAATTATTTTGCTTCATTGTTCAGTTTTATGAAAGAGGACCATGGAATTTTCTATTGCTTGGGATCACTAGCTATAAAACAGGAATAGCTTCAAGAACTATAGCTGGGTATGTTAAAAATAAACAGTTCATTACCTCTTAACCTATTCCATGGGCAGAAAAAGGAGTTTCACTCTGTCTCAAACTTTTCTAACAATATGGTACTCTCTATCTCAAGGAACTTGGACACCATTTTTTTATTTCCTGGGGGTAAAAGCCTATGTGGTTTTATACTGGTGACTCTTTTGGTGGAGAAAGCAGCAGTACCTGGGATTAAGGTATCATTTTACTCACTGTACTTGTTATTTTCTAAATGGCAAATAGTATAAGCTTTATTTACTGCATAGTTCAGTTTCCCGCAGGGCGTCGATCTATGTAGATGAGCACTGTTCATATATCACTCAATTTATAACAAAGAAAAACAAATCTGAGATCTAAACTATAGAGATAACTCCCTTTCAACTCCTTTTAATATGAAATTGACTGTTCACTCAACAAAAAGCATAGATCTGAGCATTTTAATGCTAAGGTAAGCAAGGTATTGCCTTGTTCCCATAAGATCTCATTATAAATGAAGAAAGAATAATCAGCATGTCTAAAAGCAAAAATATTCCATGATCTCATAAAATTATGTCTAAATATCTAATCCAGAATTAAAGGTGTGGACAAAATTTCTCAGAGAAAAGATTGCTGAAGATGCTATCTGACTTCTGTATGTGAATTTAGCAGGCAGGAAAAAACAAAGAGAGAGATGACCTATTTATATAATTCTAAAATAAAAACATAGGGAGAAATTAATTATAAGAAAAGCTCAAAAATTTATTTAAGAGGAATCACTAAAGATTCTGGTCTTTAGATGATTTCATGAAAAATCTAACTCATGAATGTTCCTAGTAGAGTCCTGCAAAACAGTTACAGAGAGGAACCTTGTTCTGAATACTCCACATTTTTGGTTGACTCTATACATTGAACTTCAAGTAAATACTGGTTAATTAGCCCAGTGCATCTCTTCCTCAGGCACTTGTTCGGGCAGTGAATTCCATCTTGCAACAGAACCGAGTTTCACTGCTTCAAGCCCTTCAGGAACTTAGACTCTCCATTCAGGACATGACCAGAGCTTTAGGACAAATGCATGGTAGGAGAATTTTGAAAGCTTTGGAGAAAAAGGGCTTACAAGTTGGACAATTTCTGCAAGACAGTTACTAGTTTTCTAACTTCTTTAAAGTTCAGTTACTGCTCATCATAATGGAAAATAATCCCCTTTGACCCAGAATATTCTGATGCCTTTATCCTTTACATTGATTAAAGCAATTTTTCTTCTGATTAAATACGTATTTATTTTCATGTTGATGCATTGCACGAAGATTAGGAGGAGAAGATGGAGAAGCATGATCCATACTATTTGTAATTTTTCCATCCAAAAGTTAGGTTACATTGAGGAAGAACTGTGATAAGTTTACCTTTAGACTCTCTGATATCCGTTCATTGTGACATTTTTTTATTCTGAAAAATAATGAACTCAGGTTTATACTTCACAGAGACCCTTTTCTGTGTCAGAATAAACTATAATGGATATGACATTCCATTCTAATGATTACTTTCCATCTGCAATATCTGGAAGCTCTTCACTCTCCTCCAATTGAAGCATATAAAACATGTATATGGCGTGTAATTAAAGGTGTGGGAGAAAGGTGCAATATTTTAAGCAACTAAGTATTTACCTGTATCAATTTGTTGAATTGTGGCTTTATGAAGGAAAGAGGAATTTCTGAAAAAAAAATGTATTTACTGGAACAAGATAGGAGAGTAGATAATTAATGTCCAACTATAATATATTTTATTAAAAGAATAAATGCATTGTTGAATCAGTTGCACAATGGGTAGGACATATTTGCCTTTCTCATAATGAATCCATATTCGATCCTTAGCTTCCCATATGATCTCCCGAGCCTGCCAGGAGTCATTTCTGAGCACAGAACAAGGAGTATCCCCTCAGTGCCACCTTGTGTGGCCCAAAAATGACAAAAACAATAAAAGACAAACAAAAATTGCATTTCTACATGGTGATTTTATAGCCTAGTATGTTCCTGCACACAAATTATTTCTAATAGTTATTTTTATAAAACTTTTAGTGTTTTCTAAATATAGTTTATGTAATCTGAAAACAGTTTATCATATTTTCTAATATATATAATATAACATATATATATATATAATATAACACAATATCTCTTTTTGCCTAGTTTCTATGATTAAGATTTCCAGTAATTTATTGAATAATAGTGATGAAAGTGGGTAAAGTTGACTTTTGCCTTATTTTTAGGGAAAATTTTTAGATTTTACCATTGAGCATTCATTTCTGTTGTGGTTTTTTGGTAGGCCAGTTTATCTTTATTGAGAAAAGTTCATTTTATCCATCATTTTATTTAGCTTTAAATATAATGAGTGTCGAATCTTGTTAAACTATATATGTGTTATTTATTCTGTTTAAAATGGATTCTTCATTAAAAACTACTTCCTAAATATCTTCTAAATGATACTTAATCTATGATCTTATCTGAATAAACATAACTGTCTAAGACCTACCAATTGTACCAAATGAAGTTTGGGTTAGGAACTGAATTAGTGTGAGCAAAATAAAGACAAGTAGGAGATATAAGGAAAAATAACCTGATTTGTAAAAATTAATATGGTTAGAGACAGAAAGGGATTTCAAGGAAACTATGGTGATTGCATAGCTGCTTAAAAATTATGGCAACTGTGGTAAATGTAATTATTTGGATAATTTCATCAAGATATGTTTTGAGTTTTCAATGTGAATAGGAAATATAGGGAAGGTTGATCAAACTGTTTTGGTCCAGTTGTCGCATTTAAGGTGATACATTCATTGTAACCAATATTGCAAATGGTAACTACATGTAAAAAATACAGTTTTGTGATCATTGAACAATATTCTGAGGTCTGAGGAAGGAAACAAGTTCATTGAACCCATGGGGCACTATGATAAAATAGAAAAAGATGGAAAAAATAAACTATATGTGTATATATTGAAAATAAATATAATGATATAAAAGTATCATTTGGTCCTTACAAAATTGGGATGTTTTTCTTTCAGAAATGTAAGATACACATGTAAAAAAGAAATCCTAAAACAAACATAGGAGTTTTGATACAAAAATACACTAAAATAATTCACAAGGATCCTATTGTATGAAAAAAGAGAACAACCTCCTATCATGAAAATAACTGCAGTACCAATGTGAGGGAATGCTGCCTTAGATTCAAATCAGTTATTAATTATTAATCAGTGATAATTAATAATCACATTATATTAATTTAATTAATTAATTAATAATTACTAGGAATCAATTATTACAAGGGTAGATTTAGAAGTAGAGTTGCCAAATGATATAAAACTGAGTACAGTTAAACATGGAAATAAATGAATCTTTATCTGACGTGTGGAAATTCTTAGGTAAGAGAAAACAGAACATTGAAGGCATTATTTCTGTTCTGTGAAAGCTCAAAGAGGTGATTCTCTACTTTTCTGCTTTCTACTTCCCATATTCTCAGAACATCATGTTTAATTAAAACAGTATTTTAAAAAAGATACCCATTGTTCTTTTTTGCATAGACACACTAAAATGGAGAAATCTATGTATCTTCCTCTGTTTCCTTTCTCTTTTCTTTTAATTTTATTTATATCTTCTAGATAGAGATGCCTGACTTTTTCATATAACTTTAGAACTTGAATCATTTTGTTCTGCCTCATATTTCTATGTCTTCTTACAAATTGATAAAAGAAAAAAATGTGGATAGGACCCAGGGCCCAATTAGTCTCAGGAACATTGACTGAAAAATAAAAAAAATACAAAGGTCAGATCTAAATATCCAAGCCAAAGTCAATAACAATAGAATCAAGAGACCCAAACTATAACAAATACAAAATGCACCTGTCACACTAGCAGTGTAGGGGCTATGGGTGGAGGTGTGAGATGCTTGGTGGAAATGGACCTAATTCACTGGCATTATATGCCTGAAATACAACTGTGAAAGACTTGTAATTCACAATGGTCTCAATAAAATTTAATAAAGAAATAAATGCCCATTATATTTTTCCATCAAATACAGGAAAGTAGAGTAAAATATACAAAAATTATTTTGAATATTTTAAAAGTTCTGTTAGTCCCAATGATTGAGACTACAGAAGAAAATAATGCCTGATTCTGTGCCGCTTCATTCCAGATACCTGTGAAGATCAGTTAGAAGTGAAGATCCCAGAAGATCAGCAGAACCCACTAACATGTAAACTATTGCTGTTTTGCTTGTAGTAAAGTTCACATTTTTATTTCCTCCAGATTATGTAGATTCAGACATCTTTTATGCAGTAATTCGGTGCTTTCTCTCAGGGTACGTATAATTCAACCCTCTTTCAGCATGATGCTCCTAATATTTTCCAACTATCTGACTCTGTTGTGGTAAGAACAGATAAAAATTCCTAAAATAATATATATATGCACTGTCTATGATAAGAGATACGCATATAAATTCTTCCTACAATAATATCTGCATATACATATTATTAAACACATTTATACATATATATGTATATGAATATATAAATCTTCTGGCAAAGTAATTACCAATATCTAGTCTTGACTAAAAGAACAGGAGAACAAAAGTATCGCAACTTTTGTTTTGTTTTGCTTAGTTTTGTTTAAAACAGAAAGGTGGAGGATGCCATCTGCATAATAAATGACATTCAATATTTACTTTTAGAAAATTTATGTTTAAGACTTAATATTGCCAACTTGTATTCATTTGTTTATCTGATGACAAGGAAGAGAAGAACATACAGAAAGGCACTTTATATATTATTAACAAAGTTTATAATTTATATGTTCTTTGTTCTTACTTTCAAAATAGAGGGTTTAAAAGTTTTTTCTTTGTTTGTTTTTGGTTTTTTGTTTTTGGGTCACACCCAGCAGTGCTCAGGGGTTACTCCTGGCTCCATGCTCAGAAATTGCTCCTGTCAGGCACGGGGGACCATATGGGGCACCAGGATTTGAACCGATGACCTTTTGCATGAAAGGTAAACGCCTTACCTCCATGCTATTTCCCGGGCCCCAAGGTTTAAAAGTTTTTATCTAATGTACTAAAAGAAGTCAAGAGATTACTGGGTATTTTTGTTTTTTACATAGTATCTTTATTTTCTTCAGATAGAAATAAAAACTTATTATCAGATACACTTCTCTTAAATACATTACCTATTATTTAAATATTTAATCATGTTGTTTACATATTTATACAAAATAAATTGTTTATTATGCAAAGAGAAGAGTGGAGGAGCCAGTGAATGTTAGCACAGTGGAAAAGGCATTTGCATGTACAAGATTAGCCCTGGATCAGCATGTCATGTGGTCTCAAGCGCCTCCAGGAGTGACCAATGAGCACAAAGCCACAAGTCCTAAGCACCATTAAGAAAACAAAACAAATAGATATATAATATCATGCTTCAATAGAACTAGGCAGAAGAAATGTATCTTTTAAAAGATCATATGGAATGAAACGGGGGTCTGCAGCATTGAAGACAAGAGCCTAACCTGCTGTACTATCACTGGGGCCCATAATCTGGGAAAATCTTTCCATATATCACTTTGTCTCTAAGTTTATGTTAGTCTTTTAAAGTTGCAAGATAAACTACTACAAACTTAGTAATTTGAAATAACATGTCTTCATTATTTAATATTTCTGTAGATGACAGTTTCAATCTAGGTCTATTTGAATCTCTGCTTAGATATCCAAAGGCCAAAGTCAGAGAATTTATAGAAGAGGCTTTTACTGGAGAGTAGAAGAAATTTGCTTCCAAGCTCATTTACTCATCCAGTGTGATGTGATTTTGGACTAAAGCTTATTTCCTTGCTAGTTTTTAGGAGGAGCTACACTCCGCTTCTTAGGCTGCCTTGACATATAGCACTGTATAATTCATCAGTTTTATTTTCAGTTCCTGTAGTGCTTTGGATTTCTCTGAACTCATCTACAACTTGTCATAGAAAACTTCCTGCTTTGACTATCTAATATCTCATGCAATTTAATTAAACTCATTTGTAACCTAGGATAGCTTCCTGTTTAAAATTAGCTTCTATTGACTCTAACTGTATTTGCAATGTTCTTTCTGCCTTACCATATATCATTTAGTGGACATTGAACATAATATTATGAACAGTTCTTGAAATGTGAATTTTGAGACTTTTTAAAAATTCTACCACAACAGAATCCTTAAAGGACAAAATAAATATAATTGTTCTTTATTAGCCATCTGATAAGATTAAGCTACCTATTTTAAATCTTTATTGTTAAATGGAAGTAACTTGTTTTTATTAAATTAAATTCACAGTGACCTGTTTTATATATGACTTACATAAGTCTCCATTTGCCATTGACCCTCAAACTATATCACATACACTTAAACTAAGTGACTACTATAAAATAATTACTATCCTGAAGGGTACTTAGTCCATTTATCACCCAGTAGTAGTCACGTCTTTAATATTTTTGCCATAAAATGTTACTTATATATATTATAAAATCATATTTTGAATTGTTACTACAATAAAAAACCATAAATCCTCTCTATAGCACATTTGATTCTCCCAAAACTTTTAGGAAATTTAATTAAAAGTTAAAATAACGGTTGGGGCCGGGCGGTGGCGCTGTAGGTAAGGTGCCTGCCTTACCGCGCTATCCTTGGACGGACC
>PVKC010006912.1:0-23760 GCA_004027635.1 Crocidura indochinensis | reverse complement strand
AATGCAGAGAAAAGGCACTTGCATGCACCTGATCCTGATCTGGTTCTATACCTGATACCTTAATCCCCACCAGGAGTGATCTCTGAGTTTATATCCAGAAGTAAGCCTTGATTATAGCTAGGTGTGAGACAAAGACAGAAAAGTATAAAGATGCAATTCAACAGTAGGCATGCATTGGGAAGCCTATTTGAAAAAAAAGGCTTTAAATAAATTATTTTACAGTGTTTTCAAATTTCACTGATTAACTTACCTTGAATAAAGAAGTGGCATAGCTGTTACATGATTTTCAGATCAAGTTTGTAGGCAGTAACTGATGCCAATGATGGTATTTCCTTATATTTGTTGCTGTCTCCTACCCATCCTTTTTTATTCATTATTAATTTACCAAATTGCTTTGTTATGAACATTTACAAATCATCAAACAAGTGCTGGTGGCTGAAATAGTTTACACTGCAACTTTGCCCTAGTTAGGGGACTGCTCTTTTGTAATTAGAGATCCTTTGTGTACAACCATGGCAGTTTTTTTTTTTATCTACATATTCAAGATGCTCTCTTGGGAGTTACTTTATACCACCTTTGGAGCTTATAAAAAAACATAGCACTTTCAATAGACATATTAGTTAGCATTCCTAAGGGGCAGCTGGCTCAACTCTGAGTTAATTATTTTTCTTCCAGCTTATCTGTGAGTTTTTTCATTAATCGTTATCTGTAAGCATTCTGGACACATCCCTTTTTCTCAATTAAAACTCCAGTAGAATATTTTTCAGCAAACATTTTGGAGTCTGCTCTAATACTCTGAGGCCTTAGGATCACTACTTGGACTGAAAATAAAATCTACTTTGAGTTTTAATCTTTGACCCACCCAGATTTCCTTGCTTGTTTTCTTTTTTTTCCCCTCCAAAGTAGTAAGTTACTCTGTAAGGCATTGTAGACTTAAAATCTTTATAATGTCATTGTGAATCAACAATGTTGGTACTTGGGTAGCAGACATAAGGGAAATGACCGATTTATATTGTGTTGTATATATATTTTATACTGTGTTTTTTGTATATATATAAAATATATACTATATAGTATAAAATATATACTATGTGTAGTATATATTTTATATATATATAATAAATATATATATAATCTTGGAGCTTTTGGGGTTTGGCAGAAGATACAGGGATTGAGAATGCATCCAGACAAAATCCATGACCTACTCCCAGCTTATATTTTTTGGAGTCTTTTTCCGACATATTTGCAGAACATTGTGGTGCTATAGGTTGAATCCAGGCCTCTTAGATGCCAGCACACACTTCAGTCCTTGACCTATCTCTCTGACCACCCTGGAATACTTAACACTAAGAATAAGTCCATGACCAGTCAATGTGACTTTATGTGGAAATCCTGCAAATATCAATTCTTAGGCTTAGATTAGACATAAAAAATCAGAAGTTGTCTTCACACAAGATTATTCCTACACACATCGGAGTTTGAGAGGCCCAGTCCTAGAACAAGGGTAGACAAACTCCTATTCACAAGTAAATCCTGAAAATGCCTATTTTTATAAGTAATATGTTATTAAAATAGAACTTTCTCAGTGAGTTAAATAGATATGACAGAAATGAGGCCAACTCTGGTCTGCAGATGTAGTGTTCAGAGTATATTTGTTTGAGCCAGTTTAAATGGAGTTACTTGCCTGTCTTCAGTTTATGGTAAGTTTAGAACCAAAAAAAAAAAAAACAAAAACAAAAACAAAGATGTAGAACCTATGTTCCTATTGTCATAGCCATGGCATGCAATTGGAAGATCCATTTTCAAGCAGTCTGTGACAGTATTTGATATAAATGTCAAGGAAGTTTTTATAATTTGCTATTCCTCACCAATGTGAGAAGCACTGACCCCAGAGTATAAATACAGGTCATGACGTCATGTGTTTATTTATGAAAAAATATTTTAAACAATATTATTGATTTTGGGGAGCACACCTGACAGTGCTCAGAGGCTACTCCTGATTCAGTGCCCATGAATAGTCTCTTGCAGGCTGGGGGACCATATGTGATGCCAGGAATTGAACCACGATCTGTCCTAGGTCAATCGCGTGCAAGGCTAACACCCTAACACTATGCTATTGCTCCAGCTCCTATTTTTGAAAAAATATTATTGCATTGGCACATTTTGATTTGAACTTTGCTTTGAACTTATTGTGTTGTTCTGTTTTATATTTTTTCAGCCTCTTTTGTTCATTTGGAGGAATATTTTCTCTCTCATCTTCGTGCTTCTATCAAATATGATCTCTTATTCCCTTCTCTTATTCCCTTATGCCCACTTGCCAGCAAAGTTCCTTAATACCACCACCTGGGCATTTGCTTTACTAATCTGTCACACCAATTACCCTTAGAGATTGACTCTGAATAGAACCCTCAAATCAAGTTCAAATCTTATTCTTGATTTGCTTCTTGAAACCCCTGAAATGGTTATTTTCTGCTGAGTCATGAACTAGAACAGTGTGTCTATCCAGAATAATTGCTGCCATCTTGGAAGAACCAAAGGTAAACTGGTATGATACTGAGATCCTTGCCCATAGATCTTGTATAGCCTGGGTCTCTGTGACTCAGTGTTGTCATAGAAGCTAAAATAATGGATTAAACAGGTGATGCCACATGGAGCTTTTAGGAATAGAAATGCATAACCCCACCTCAGACCTATTACATCAAAAAATCTGCCCTGGATTCCTAACAGTCTATGCTTCAATAAGCCCCTCTGTGAGACACATGCATTTGGCTTTGGAGTGACTGCAGTAGCTCTGTGGTTTCTCTTCACTTCTGGAACTTCTTTGGCAGCCTTCCCAGCCCTGTACCAGTTCTTTTCTTTTTCATCTTTAAACTTAGATTTTATTTTCTATTATTGACTGCACAGCAAGTCCTTCTTAATATACCTTAAACACACTTGTTTTTTTTTTCAAGAATAAGTGTTTCCCCTTATATTCAAGTCATATTCTACTTGAGCTTTTACAGACCCTATTCTGTAAACACCTTTTTTCATTTACCTGTAGTACTTTACATCCTTTCATTATTTATTTTTGTAATCTCTTATTTCTCTCAAAATTTCTTCCTCAAATACAGATATTTTATTATTCCAAAATAATGTTTTATTCCAAATAAAGATTAAGGTGTTCCTCTAATTTTAGGCAAAATTTATCAATTGGCTTTCCTTTGAAAATTATTTATTGTGGAGAATTATAGTTCTCTTTCTGAAAATGGAATACAAAAACAAGTTTTGTAATTTTCAAGTAACTTTCCATAAACTTTATAAATTTACCTCATCCTGAGCTGGTCATTGAGTTAGACCTAATTCATTTTTCTAACGATTAAGTTCCCATCAGTTGCTTCTTTTCACAAGAGATTTCTTTCCTATTATTGTTCTCCCTGAATTTAATCTCTCTCCCTCTTGATGCTTTTCTTCCCTCTCTTGATTTGTAAGTGTTTTGCTGTGATTCAGTCTCCTGTCTATTCTTGTTACAAAGTACAATCTTTATTTGTTATCTGGATTCCTTGTGCTATTTGGGGAAAAGAGAAGTGGTCAGATCTTTCTCTATTTGACAAATGTCATGATAATAGAGTGTTTCAAGACAGAGATGTTAAATCGACTCTTATGTTTGATCAAGAAAATCGACTCATAATGATACATGACACTAGGTCTTTACTGAAATTTTCTTTTGAATGTATGAAGAGTAAAAAAGATGGCTGATTTTCTAAAATATAATTTAATGTGCCTTTATTTTGATGTCTTTGAGCAAACTCCTTTTTAGATTATTTGATGGTCAGAGAAATCAGAATACAAGTCTCTCTTTCAGATCTTTGAAATCATCTTTTATGTCAATTACTATCAGATAAGTAAGATTTTCAACTTTTCTTCTAGTTTATAAGTTCAGTAATGATCTAAGAGCTCATTACTATTTTTTACTTTAGAATTTGTATCATGTTATTGATTTTTTTTGGTTATTGATATTTTTGGCTCTGTCAGAGGATGGACCAGATATAAAGTGGCATGAGCTAGTTTTCTGCTATTGTAGTTCTATATTTCTGTGTTGTTCTTGTGCTCTTCATCTATGTAACTAATGGCACAGTTGAAGCACATGAGAACATAAAGCGTTGAAAATCTCTCTTAAAGCCAAATTTTATATTTAAAATTGGCTTAGCTTTGACAATCCTGACTCTGCTAAGAGACCACATAGGGTTCCTGGAATCAAACTCAAGTTGGCAGCATGCAATTCAAGTGTCTATATACTTCTCACCAGCCCTGCTTTGATGATTTTTTTTAAAATACTCATACATTTTAGAGTCTGCTAAGCACTAAAGTCACTGTAAATTTTTGCTGATCCAATGAGTATTATGGAGTGAACAGTCAGTTCTTATTCCCTCTCAACTCCCTTGGAGACCTGCATCCTTTGTATAGAATGGCAGTGCAGTCATCCAATAGATTTGCTCATTAGTTGATAGTAGATGAAATCCCACATGAAGTGCTTAGCATTGTGCTTGGTATTTGATAGTCATCTCATCCAAACAGTGCCTGAGGTGGCTGTCTTGAGTTAGGTGGTATTGTGATACTAATTTATGCACATTGAGCAGTTAGTCTGTCTAGTTGGTAAGAAAAGGGACCTGGACTGGGCGGACAATTTTTGTATTGGGGCTGTATCACTTTCAATGACCTTGGGTAACAACCTGATGAGGCCTTTAATTTTTTATCTATAATATGGACAATAGGAATAGCAGCAGTTAAGGTGCTTAGCTTTCATGTCACTGACTTGGGTTTGAGCCCTAGAACCAGTTAGGCTCCCTCAAGTCCTGTCAGTATTAATCCTTGTGCTGAATCATGAGTAAATCCTAAGCACAGTTGGGTATAACCCCCCAAAAATTAAATGGACAAGATTGAACATCATTTAAAGGTTTGTGGAGATGAATAAGTTAAATTATATTTATAATATTATTACTTTAAGTGATTTCTTAGCACAGATTTAGTCCTAAATAATTATTTATTTCTGTAATTCATATTTATGTTGATTTTTCACTTGTATAGAGTTCACATTTTTAATACACTTTTTATTTAAACACCATGGTTGCAACATTGTCCATAGTACAGCGTTTTTCCCCCAAAATAAAGTTGTTCATGATTGATATATAGTCATACACATTTCTTGTTCCCAATGTCAACAATTTACCTCTCACCTTTCCAGATGTCCTCATCCTTTCCACCTATCCTCCCCCTCTGCCTGCTTTTGGGGCAGGCATTTTTACTTCTCTCTGTCTTTGTCTCTGTCTCACTCTTTCTTGCTCTCCCCCTCTCTCTCATGTTATTTTGCATTGTGATTTATACTACTGCAAATGCAGGGGTGCCATGAATATCCCTTGCATATTACAAACTGCAAATGCAGGGGTGCCATGAATATCCCTTGCATATTACATCGTTCTCTATCTAACTGCACTCTCCATTCTTTGTGTGCTAAGCTTGCTACCATATTCAATCCAAATAGTTAATCAATGTACACTCTATGTATGCTACTCTGTGAGGAGGAGAGTCAGGAGAAAAACAATCAGATGCATAACTGCCTTCTTTTGTGGAATTTGTATGTCATAGACTCCAATAGTGTCTCTTCATACTGTGAGTAGGAAAAGCTGTAGGGCTCTTGCCTTGCACATGGTGGCAAACCTCGGTTCAGTCCTCAGCATCCCATATGGTTTCTGAGCCCTGCTGGGAGTCAGGAGTAAATCCCTGAGTATTGACAGGTGTGACCCCAAAACAAAAAGAAAAATATATATGTGGTAAATTTGATATGATCTTCCTCTTTAAGTTAACCACCTGAAAATGTTCTTGGCTTCTCCTTAAGACCAAAATCCAGATTTGAATTTGAATTGATGATTATTTTTATTATAGAATGACTTCTGTTTTTCTGATAAAATAATAAATATCATCTTATTTTAGCTTCCAGTGCTATAATTTCTGGAAAATATTGGCTCAAGCCACTCTAAGTGATCATGCTTAGTGAATAATCTAACTTGATGTATGCTTCTAGATTATTGTAAGAAAAAAATTGTCCTTCTCTCACATAAACATCGACGTGACTGTCATTTTCTCATCTTTATAGAAAGGTTAAAGTGAGATTTAAAGTGGTGTATACATGAATTACCTATAAATTGAATCCCATAAAAAAATGAGCTTTGCGAAGAAGGGGGATGAAGATAGAAAGAATGCAAATTCAAATTCTGTAATTCCAAGAGAAAATGTTCATTATCATACATCAGTAAAATTATACTTCCAGATAGTTTAAAACAGGGTGTACTTTTAAAAGAGAATGAATGAAGGAAATGCTTGCGAAATGTGTCTTATGGTTGTTACAGAGTTGAATGTTTCATGAACAATAGATCATTTAATGTCAAGTTGTTCTTCACATTAACGACATTAAAGAGTTCTAAGGTGTAACTTTTCAGTGAATCATAGAATAGTATAAATTACACATTTCATCCAAACTGCTTATTTCTACTATTTCCTCGAAGCCAAACTCTTGAATTCCGCCTTGGGGTTTTACTATCTAAATTGTGACAGATGTTTCTTTATTAAGAAGTTCTAAGCCAAAAAGATTTTGATTCATGGAAGAGAAAGTTTCTTTCTCCATTTTTATAATGAGAAATAACATAGTTTTCTTAGAAATGAAAGGACAATTCTATTGACCTTAATGTTTTGTCCAGGTTAACTATATATTTATCATAATAATTATTTCATTTTGCTGATATTAAATAGAAAACTACATTCTTATGCCACATCAGAAATAGCTAGCCATAGGGACCAAAGTGATGGTGCATATGATAGGGCATTTGTCTTGTACATGACTGACTCGGACAGACGGTTCAATCCCCCTGTGTCCCATATGGTCCTCCAAGCCAGGAATGACTTCTGAGCACATAGCCAGGAACAACCCCTGAGAGTCACTGGTGTGGCCCAAAAATAAGGAAGGAAAAAAAAAAAAAAGAAATTGCTAGCTAGCGACAATGTTGAAACTTCATAATATTCTTGGTGAAATTTCTAAATTGACATAACATTCATTTGCATAACGGATGAAAATTATTACTCCAGTACTTGCATTCTTATTCAGTGCTGGGTAATGAACTTTCTCTTTTTTATCTTTCCCTGTTTTCTCATCAGTACAGATTTCCTTTCAGTTAGAGTTGGCCTAATATGACCTCATTGCCATGAATGAGTAGTTCAGAAGATGTAGATAATATTTCTGGTTGTGTATGAATTGTTGATACCAGTGTGTAAAGAACTTGAAAGAAATGAAGTCTTATTCTAAATTCATTTTTCCCTCTTTCTTGCACTAAAATTAAGCTATACTGAGAACTCTCTCGAAAAGTAAAGAACTAAATAAGAGCTTGTGAAAATTGTGAATGATCTGGACATTTGTATAGGACATTTCACACACATGAACATGTCGAATGAAAATAAAAACTGCACAGAGCCAGTGAAACATGCGCTTCTGATTTTAAATGAAGCATCTTTAAAAAAACTAACTTTATATGCAACAGTATCTTAGAATTGGGAGAGAGCATTTAAATATTAAATGAAGCAATATCATAAGACAAGTTAAATTTGAGCAAAAATAGGAGGATTTGGCATGGTGCTCTGAAATAGAGCCAATCCCTATATAGTCATCAAGCAAATTAAGTCTGGTCTCATCTCTTTGAACTACTTGGTATATATTGAAATCTATAGATTGACATAAAAAAGAACAAAGAAATATCAGCTTCATTTGAGAATAGTATTTAGAGGCTTCAACATTGCAATATACTTCTTCTTGTTGTATAGAACATATAAATTCTAGAATTCTTGCATCTCAGTATACTACGTGAATTTGTCATAAATCTAATAAACTATATATGACATAAGATATTAAAATTACATAATCATGCTGACTTTCTAATTTCTATAATTATTAGACAGCTCTTTTAGAAAAGGACAAGACAGGTTTGATAAAGCAAGAGTTATCAACCTCAACTCTTGTTTTGCTGATTTAAAGTATATTGATTTAATTAAATACTGTGTACAAATTTCTTGTTTTGCTTGCAGTCTTGTGGAGTCGAAGATACTCAGAAATAATCTTTTAAAGAAATAAAAAAAAAAACTTGGTTTGCACAAGTTAAATTTCTTTGTAAGAGGAGGTCGAGTAAATTCAATCCTCCCCCAATTGTGCAATATCTAGCCTTACATACCTTTTATTGCATGCGTAGTTAAGCCTTAATGATATACTTTGAGCTTTGGAGCAAAAAAAACATGTTTTTAAAATAGTATCTAAGACATTTTCTTTTATGCTTTTTTTGATATTAATTAGTTTCTACATCACTTCTTTCAAGTTTCCAAATTAAGTATATAAGATTTATTTTTTAAATAATTTAATTTCACAATTTAATGCCATGATCATTATAGAGGATTTCAACATAGAAGTCAGTATCTAAACATGGTGGAATTTTATTGTTTTGCTATCTACTTTAAAATGGCTCTCAGGAGACTAGTTAATGGAGTACCATTAGCTTTCATTATTCCCTGAACAAAGAAATATTTTACTAAATGATTTCAAATTTTAAATAAAAACTGATTAAAAGATGATTTGATGTTAACAGATATCTTCAGAGGGCCTATTTATAATTGAGCTAAATGAATTTACTGAAATAGTAACAGTTAGATTAAAAACCAATTATTATCATTAAGATATTTTATTATGAGATGACCCAGTAACAGAATCTGTGATGAGATTTTAAAAATATGTAGAATATCTTATAACGAAAGTGTGTCCATTACATTTTAGATCTGGTGCTAAAATTTGACATGGTGATTACTTTATATAAGTAATTCTTGACTGGAAACTATATAGCTGACAGTATTCTGAGGAAGCTACAGGTAAAGATAATGGAAGAAGCCAAGAAATGAGACTAGGGGGACCACTGGTAGGAAGGAAGGCTTTGATCAGAAAAACATTTAGAAAATACTTCTCTAGACAAAAAGCAAGAATAGAAATTAGATCTTTTTATATATAAGATAATAAAAAGCACCTTTTCATATTAAATAAATAGTAACAATGTTAAAATTACTCCTACTGAAATCCAAGATAACACTTATTTGCTAGATTCTCCATAAACTCATTATATGGATTTTCATGGGTGGCCAAAATAAGTAATGAAGATAAAACTAGATTTGATTATTTTCTAGTAATGACATTTTCATGGATGAGTGATGTGGCTTAAATTTTGGAACACATATATGTATATGCACATGTATGAAATTTGCATGTATGAAGCACCAGGTTTGATTCCAGGCATTGCAGGGTCTATGAAA
Organism: Crocidura indochinensis; assembly: GCA_004027635.1. Classification (NCBI taxonomy): domain Eukaryota; kingdom Metazoa; phylum Chordata; class Mammalia; order Eulipotyphla; family Soricidae; genus Crocidura; species Crocidura indochinensis. The sequence goes on along the minus strand of PVKC010006912.1, from coordinate 14,391 downwards.
CACCTTTAGATATGCTCCTGAGCACCAACAAAGCATATAGCCTCAGTATGCTCCCTCACTACCACAAGAAGAGCTTGCAATTTTTATTGTCTGTCACCTGGTCTGTCATCAGGTCATCAGATATTCTGAAACACAGTCAAGTTTTATTTAGTACATTCAATTTGTAGCAATTGTAATATTCTTCGGTGTTCCTGTTTTTATGTGTATTGCATTAAATATTTATCTTTAGTGACATTTTAATCTCTGAGGGGACAGGTTACTAGTATATACTTTATCCTCATTTATCACAACTGTGCAAGAAAAGAGTTGCATTCCATTTATTCCAGTAAAGCAATTCATTGTTTGGTACTGGATGGGCAGAGTCTGTGTTCAATTCCAGAGCCAGGTTGGTTGTAGACATCACTTAGGTCCTACTGAAAATGACAAAAACTAACTCTGTTCCCTAAAATTGCTACATCAAATTTTTATTATCCTTTTCATCATTATCATTCCCCTTCTTTTATATTCAGCCTCAGAGAAAAAAAAGATCTGTTGACCAGCCTAGATGCATCCATTTCTAGAGTAATTTCCAAGTGTTCTTTGTTTTTGCCTGCATCGTTCTCCATAGCTAGATAAATGTGGTTTTCTGTTTCAATGGAATGGGAAATTAAGGGCCTGGATTTAGAGAATTGGAGTCAGACTATGAGTGTAGATGGAGCAATTAGCATTTTATAGTGTGTCTAAGTTGACTTGGATAAAATAGTTTTCAATCCAGTCATTCTGCCTTCAGATTTAGGAGTGTTTGCCTCAGCTAACAATAGAGGTCACATTGGCTCACCTTACATTGCTGGCACATTATTTCCCTCATTGATCATGTATGGCAGCCTCTTTTTCAAGGCTGAAAGCTTTCCATCTTCACTGGGTACTTGGCCAAATTACAGTAATACCATCCTAATAATGTATTCACTAACACTATAATTTTTAGTAATTGTTGTTTACACAATTCTTGTTCATTTAAAGAAGACACAAAAAACAAGCAAATAATTCATGATTATTGAGATTCTAGTATTGTTAGGAATACTGTTTTAAATGTTTCATATTATTCTTGTCACTGTATTTTAAGTTCCTGTGTTTGTTTTGTGTTTTTGCCTCAGACAGCAAAGTGCTGTTATCCCATAATAGTGAGACTCGACATATCAGAGAGATGTTTCATTGCTTTTGCTTATGTGGAACAGCTAGGGGAAGGCTCTCCATTTTTTCTGAACATGAGTCATAGGTAGAGATAATTGTGACTATTGAGGCAGTGAGACAAAAAACAGGTCTATGAAATTAAATAATATTAAACTGAAGTGAAGCAGAAATATGAAACAGAATTTTTCAAGGAAGATCTAAGGAAGCTCATGATATACACATCTCTGAATGGTTAGAATTTGAAGAAAACACCTGCAGTGCAATTAATTCAGTTCAATTTCTTGTTCAACCATGCCATTCATTTTGTTTTATTTTCTTTATTGCATTAAGATAAATAAAAATATATTCCTTGAATTAAATCAGTTTGATGTTTGGCTTCTATACTTTAATATATGATTAATAAATTATTTAATGAGAATTGTTTTATTTTTTATAAGCTAAGATCTATCTACCATGTGACTCCTATAATAAAAACCAAGTTGCACTTCAGGGCATGCAGTACTTGAATAACTTAAGACAATATATCCAGCCAGATCCCCTTTGAAGTCTTCTAAAATCCTTCCTGACAGCCATAGTGACTACAAATCTCACTTCTCTGATATAGTTGCCACCTTAGGATGCAGTTCACTGCCAGTTGCTTACAAGACTCCTTACAAGCAAACCTGCACTATCTGCAGAACTTTGCTAAAATCATTGCCATAAACTTTTGTGTTTTCCTTTCATCTCACTTTAAGGCTTAACCTAAAAATACAATTATGCAAAGACAACCTTTATGAAATCTTCAGACCTGGTTGAAATTCTGGATAGATTTCTTTTTTTACATAAAACTGTACTCTGCTATTGGTTTTGTTTTATAACCACATTGGATATTTTGCATTTAATTCTGTTCCCCTATTCTTTTGCTTCTAAGATACCATATTCAGGAGTAATAGTAGCTAGTAGCTTAGAGTTGTTTATTTTTCTCTATCAATATTTTGTAGGTTCACTGCGTTTGAGTGGATGATACTTTCTTGAAACCTACCATGTAGTTTCACTTGTGGATCTCCCCCTACTATGTGATGGGACCTCATTTGTCTTCAGATTATTTCTTCACTCATACCCTGTCTCATGTGTCCATGTAGACCTTTTGTTAGAGTGTGATGGTCTTAGAATGATCTGGTTTCCAGAAGCAAGACAAGCACTAGTACTCTGACCCCTCACGTGTAACACTAAAGGAGCAGAAGTTAGAACATTTTTTCCTGAACCATTAAGCAACTTTTTGCCTTTTAATAAGAAGTTTAATGATATTAGTGACTTGAAGCAATGTACTCCTTTTATGGTGATTTGCGTCTCCTGCAAATTTTTCTTTCCTTTTTTTTTTTCTTTTGGATCACACCCGGCAGTGCTCAGGGGTTACTCCTGGCTCCATGCTCAGAAATTGCTCCTGGCAGGCACGGGGGACCACACGGGGCACCGGGATTCGAACCAATGACCTTTTGCATGAAAGGCAAACACCTTACCTCCATGCTATCTCCCGGGCCCCTGCAAATTTTTCGTTTACATGTTTGATACACTGCTGATCAGCAGTCACATATTACGCACTCTTTTATTTGTTTTTCCAGTAAAGTTATTTTTATTAAACATCTTTATTACATATATGATTGTGTTAAGGTTTCAGTCATGTAAAGAACACCCCCCTTCACCAGTGCAACTCCCACCACCAATGTCCCAAATCTCCTTCCTTCCCACCCCAACCCCACCTCTTCTCCTGACAGGCTTTCCAGTTCCCTCATTCATTCACATTATTAGGGTAGTTCTCTGTGTAGTTATTTCTATAACTGCATTCACCACTCTTTGTGGTGAGCTTCATGAGGTGAGCTGGAGGTTCCAGCAGCCCCCCTCTTATTGTCTCTGAGGATTGTTGCAAAAATAACTTTTATTTTTCTTAAAACCCATAGATGAGTGAGACTATTCTGCGTCTCTCTCTCTCCCTCTGACTCATTTCACTCAGCATGGTAGATTCCATGTACATCCATGTATAGGAAAATTTCATGATTTCATCTCTCCTGACAGCTGCATAATATTCCATTGTGTATATGTACCACCATTTCTTTAGCCAATCATCTGTTGAAGGGCATCTTGGTTGTTTCCAGAGCCTGGCTATTGTGAATAGTGCTGCAATAAATATAGGTGTGAGGAAGGGGTTTTTGTATTGAATTTTTGTGTTCCTTGGGTATATCCCTAGGAGTGGAATAGCTTGATCAAATGGGAGCTCAATTTCCAGATTTTGTAGGAATCTCCATATCGCTTTCCATAGAGGTTGCACTAGACGGTATTCCCACCAGCAGTGGATAAGAGTTCCTTTCTCTCCACATCCCCGCCAGCACTGATTATTCTCATTCTTTGTGATGTGGGCCAATCTCTGTGGTGTGAGGTGGCATCTCATCATTGTTTTGATTTGCATCTCCCTGATGATTAGTGATGTGGAGCATTTTTTCATGTGTCTTTTGGCCATTTGTATTTCTTTTTTATCAAAGTGTCTGTTCATTTCTTCTCCCCACTTTTTGATGGGATTAGATGTTTTTTTTCTTGTAAAGTTCTGTCAGTGCCCTGTATTTAGTAAAGTTTCTTAAAGACATTATCAGTTTCAGAGCACTTAGCTTAATGTTTTACAATTCTAGTTTGATCTTTTAGAGCCTAAACTATCTTGCATGTCAACTTCCCTTAAATACCAGCCCTGTCTTTAGCTTTGTCACCTTTGTAGTAAATTAACTCCTCTGGGACTCTTTCTCCACCCCCCCACCATTAAAATGTGCACAACAATAGAATGATTTTGTATGTTTGTTGGGTGCCTTAAGTAATACAGGAAGACATAGAAGCTCTTAAAAATATTTTCAGGTCTTATTCCTTTCCAATAGTTCTTGGTTATTATGTCATGTGGATATAATCATCACTCAGGTATTTTGAGTTGATAAACATTCTATAATTTTTAAGTATTCCCTTTCAAGGACATTCTAACCTATATTTGTTCAAGGTAAAATTGCACAGTTTCCAAAGACATTATTCTTTTGCAGAAATTCTACTTGAAAGATCTGTCATCTCAAGCCTTTTCATTTCATCCTTTTTTAAAATAAAGAAGGAAGTAGAGATACTTTTGTCCTCATTTTATCTGTCAGAGATGATCTCTGTAAAGCAAAAGCAACTCTGATGTGCACTTTAACCAAACACTTTGCTCTTGATAAGAAAATCTTGAGAAAATTAAAAACATTTTTATCAATTTCTGAAATCTCAAAGTATATTTGAGCTATGAGTTTTGTAAACTTGGGGATTCTAGCTAGTGTAGTAAAACACACATGAAAATGTAATCGTATAGTCAAATTCATTTATACCTTTCTCCTAATGAAGTAAAATAAAACATATCTTAGAAAATAGTTTGAAATTCTATACATAACTTTGTAGGCAAGAATTTATCAATTAGTGTGAGAATACTCATTGTTTAATTCTTATTGTACATATGAAGTTAGAGTCTCAGTTTTAAAAGCAAAGCCATTATTTCTGTTTTTCAGAATCTATAGCTAAAGTTATAATGTGCTGAATATAATATACCTTTCCCCATCGAGATAGAGATTTATGTGAGAAAGCAAGCTTTTGCCACCTTCATTTTGTAAGCAGTAAAGCATGTTATATCCTTTTATCTTGGAGTTTCAGCTAGATAATATTTCATACCTTACCATACAGATGTTTTTAATCATTTGTTTCATTCATTCATACTTTCCCTGGGGTTCTGCCATCACTGTTTGCCAAAATCTTAGCATTTCCTCCTGAAGATCATCACACTTGATTTAAAGGGAGAGATCTAAAAGAGAGAATAAGACACAGGTTTTGCCAGGTCGAAATCAATAGTGACAAACTCTAGTGCCATTTCATCTTGCCTGATGCCATCTTGATAGCATTCCTGCTTTTCCACATAAGGAATGGCAGAACATAAGATTAAGGTTTTCTTTCAACAATGTAGTATAAACTGAGTAGTTTGTTTTCACTGCCTAAAAGCTGCACTCATTTGTATATATGAGGGCATTTAGTCACAAGCAAATCAATGTCCTAGAATTTCCTTCTACTAACCTGGAAAGTCATGCCCACCTGTTAAATCTTTATGTTTAAAAAATATCATAGAAAAACTGAACAATACTTAAATCCTTTTGTTATGACAGAGTACCAAAGCATAGATACTTGGAGGTTGTGTTAAACCAAATATGGGGTTATTTTTTCTTTTCCTTTTTTATTGGGAATGGGAATCTTAAGTTTATTCCAATTTTCCCCAGAACCACTCTACTGAAACTCGAACCAACTATATGGGCTAAACCTATCAGTACTGAGACCCAGTGGTGTGATGTTGCTTGAACCCAGCAGACCTAGGGGACACCAGGACTAAACCATTGTGCTCAGGGGGCCATACAGTGCTGAGTCTCTAAATTACTGCCTCATGCTTGCCTGGTGTATGTTCCAGCCCTTTGATTTATATCATTGGTCCCTCTTTGTTGAGTTATTAGTGGTATTGATTGCTTAGAACTAAGCTAGTAGTTCATAGAACTGAGCCCTGATTCTTATAGTGACTGTAATTGATTACTTGATTCTCATCCATTTTTGCTCAAACATTAACAAGTCTAAGAACTACCTGATTGACTTAGTAAAATGCAGATTATGCAGTATCATTGCAGATTATTTGACTTAGTTATAAGTACAAAGACAGAAAACTAGCCCATACTGATAATGTATTGATCAGGGATACCAATTCTTGATATATACACAAATTTTAGGAAGTGTCCAGATATATATGAAAAACTGGTGTTAGGAAAAGTCTTCAAATAAAGAACAATCTAGGAGAGATTTAGACAACTATCAGACTGCAATGTATGTCTGATCCTGAGTGCTGGAGAGAAGGAAAGAAGGTTGTAAGGGAAAGCATCCTACATAGGTTAGCAGAATAAAGTTGTGAGGATGTCAGGGAGGGTCTTGGAAATCAAGAAAAATAATAGAGAAGTCCCATCTATATCTCTTTGGAAGATGTCTGTCTTACTGTCTTTTCGCTTATTGTCATTAGCTGAATCAGACCAGGGAAGGATGACCTTGACACAAAAGTAACCAGCTCCAATTCTTTTTAGCTGTGAAACTGAGGTACAGTTCCATAAGCAATAGCTTTTAGATGAATCATGATGGAGGGTATCAAATAAGGAGGTCATATTTGAACTGAGACCTGAGTGCTATAGAAAGGAATTAATATACAGTTGTCTGGGACTAAGTGGAAAGGGCAAAGAACAGCATATTCATAAACTCAAAGGCTGGGATATATGTTTCAGGCGAGTGAGGGAGGGAATAGAAGGGGTATCAGCTGAGCCTAGCACAGTCAAGAGTGACAGATCAAATTGGAAAGCTTAAGTTTTATTTTAAATGTAACAAAAAGCTTCTGAGAAACTATAAACAAAACAAGGAAATATGAGACACAGTAAACAGTAGAAGGAAAGGACGAGTGAAAACAGATTGCAGTTAAAATGTGTTAGCATTAGTCTAAGAATTAGTATGTATTAGTATTTGTCTTGGTCTAAGCCACTCTGAGGTATCTGCTATTTAATTACCCATTACTCTTCAAGTCTTGGAAATGCTGAAATTAGAATTTGTTGTGAGTATGATTAGGAGAATAACTGCAGGCACCCTGCTTAATGTTTTGCAGGTAGTGGTTTTACTGAAAGTCCTTTACTGTTTAACCCAGTGTCTCTTGTTACCCTACTTCACACCCCCTGATTTTGAAACTCCATGCTGTGTTTGCAGCTTCGCATTTTAAGGCAGCTCTCATAGACCTTTACCATCACATTCAGAGCAGTTGGAATAAAGATTTACTAATATCTTTCTGTATATTGTTTCAGAGATTACATACTGTGTCTTTTTAAGAACAAACTGATGCAGAACACTGGTTAATATATGACGATTTTAAAAGAGAATTTAATGACTAAAAAACTTGACTATAAATTTGGTGAATTACAATCCTTTCTATTATGACAGTTATAGTGCCACCTCCTTCCTCTCCTATAACTAAGAAGTCCAGTGTGTAAGACAGATAAGCGATAGAAGTCTTGACTCAGAATTGAGGCATCTATACTTACTCCTACTCCATCGCTGAGCATGTCGAAATTCCTTGCTCTTTCACATAAGCATTTTTGTTAGTCCTGTGGAGTGAATTTAGCAGTCCCGTTGAGTACAAAGTAAATCCTCAAAATCTCAAAGTTAACGTAAATTTCGAAATACACCCACCAGAATTGAAAATATCTCATTTCAAAGAGATAACAGTCAGAAAAGTGCTATTCTCTAGAAGGGTGGCTTCCTTTGCTTGCAAAATGTTATGTCTTTAATGATTTTTTCTTACGTTCTTACAGTACTGAATTGTCGGGCATTGTCAGAGCATAGTAGCCAGGAGAACTTGGTGCTTATGCATTAAGGAAAGCACTGATTGCCCTGTCAGTCAGAGCAGTGAGGAACTGGGAACTTCCTAGATTGATGCTTGACAGTATAATTAGAAAAATGTCACTTTCAGTAACCACTTGAGCATTCTCTAGAGGAATAGGCCAAGGCCATGTCTTTGCTTTCCAAATCTGGAGGTTAAATGTTCAGGAAGACAAAATATAGCGTGTCCTGGGAGAAAATCGCCTCAAATGTGCAGCAAGGGATGCACTTCAACTCCTAAATAGTGGAACACAATTGCCTGGTGTTCAACAGAGGTGTTTCTTTGATCTTCTGTGGTACCAATGCTCTTTTAATTCCTCCTTGATATTGCTTCACTCTGCGCCAGTTGTTTGACTTAGACTGATATGTGAGGACAGATGATGAAGCCGCTCTTCTTGATTTTTTCTTTCTCAAGGATAACACTTAAATTCTCCCTATTTCTTGATGATATTTAGTAGTTGTTACAACTTTTGGACCTTACACCCCATGGCCTTCATACAGTCCTAATTAATTTGATTAGGGCAATGTTTCCCAGAATTACAGTGAACAGGGCACTCATTCACCCAAATGTGAACGAGGAAAAGTAAAGAATAATATTGTATTAAACTGAAAAGATCAAAGAAAATATTTTCTGAATAAAAAATTTATATTCTCTCTTTTGTTTGTTGTTGGCATTTTTTGGTTACACACAGCTGTGCTCAGATGTTACTTCTGGCTCTGTGCTCAAAAATCATTCCTGACACGTTCTGGATCATAAAATGCCAGGGATCAAACCCAGGTCTCTCCTGGGTCAACCAAATAGCTTCAGCTCTATATTCTTAATTTATTTGAAAATATATGTTAAGGAGTTTAAGCATTGCCAATAAAATATATGAATATGATTATTTAATCTATTTTGCATTTTCCATCATATACTATTTATTAAAAATAATTTTGGAGTGAAATCATTTTCTGTCGGTGAACATCTTTAATATACATGCAGATAGAATTAACATATTTTTTCTTTTTAGTTAACATGTATTATTTAGTGATTAAATCAGAATCATCCATGTACAGAATAAAGATAGAAAGTCAGAATTTCTAACTTTTTCCCCAGAACTCTGAAAGCCAGTAAGTTAGAAATCTTTAAATTCCTACTGGTGCCTTAAAATTCTAGTAAATTAGAGCTGTGGTAAATTACAGTACTCCAAATATTATATTATCCACAGCAGTAAAGTAGAACCATTAGTGGCTTCATTGGATACCAATGTGATCAGTATAGTTTTTTTTTGGTAATATGAGAATCATATATCTTTAATTTGAAGTAAAACTTACAAAAGGCACTTCCTATCTCCAAGGTTAAGATTTTAAAATTTTGTAGTTAATTAAATATTTGAAAAAGTTAGCATGCAGTTTGGTTAAAATAAAGTATTATTCCACTTAATAAAGAATGTGGGAACTTAATATATATGATTGATACTGCTATTATTATGAGTTTTATTGTTTTCGATCACAATTATCAAATGCTCCCAATAATAACTTTTACATAGAAATTCTTCAGATTTAAAGTGTTATCACTACTGTTTTTCAGAGTCATTTAAAGTCATACTTTTACCATTGGAAGTCATAACTTAGTACCAGGTCTTATACTATAGTTCATAATATACTAGGTAGTACTCTCATGACACTACCTAGTTAAAGCAAAAACTATTTTAATATCCAAATACCAAGTCTTGTTTCTTTCTTGAGAACATATTCTCAATTTCATGATGGTATTACCTTTCTTTCAACAAACAATGAGCGTGTGACTATTTTAGGGAGGATGAAATATAAACCAGAATATGGCATGGGACTTCTAGCAAAACAGATTTTAAGAAGACCAAGGCAAAAACATAAAGGTATTGGCCAAAGATCTTGGCTATGATGTTGCTGTAGAAGTGGGGTAACTATGTACATATAAACCATAGGAATCAACGTCAGTATAATATGAGACCAAAACTATAATAAGTAAATATTGTTTAAAAACAAATTCGGTCTCCCAGCGTCCCATATGGTCCCCCCAAGCCAGGGGCAATTTCTGAGCACTTAGCCAGGAGTAACCCTGAGCATCAAACGGGTGTGGCCCAAAAAAACAAAAATAAATTTGCAAAAACAAACAAATAAATAAATAAATAAATAAATAAATGAATTTGCTATGCCAGAGCAGCAGTAAAGCAAGTAGTGTGAAGGAATTTTTTTCCATAAAGCCAACCAAAGCATAGTAAATGGTCCCCTTTAGTCTGCCAGGAGTGATCCTTAAGCACAGAACCAGGATGAAGCCGTGAGCATTGCCAGGTGTGACCCCACAAAGAAATAAACAAAATGATGAGTTTACTAAGAAAATAGGATGGGAAGAGGGAGAGAAACTTATTATTGGTGTAATGATGCTGACAGTGATGGTAGACTTGGAGTTGGAACATATTTGAGTATCTGACACTGTTTCTAACAACTTTGTTAGAAACAAAATGAAGTGCTTATTTAAGAAGAAAACAGAAGATGAGGGAGGAGGAGAAAGAGAAGAAGGAGAGGGTGGAGAGGAATAAGAAGGAGAAGAAATAGAGAATGGAGATGAAGGAGAAGGACGAGAAGAAGGGGAAGGGGGGAAAGGAACCCATATGGTGTTTTGGGGATCAAACCCAAATCTACAACATGCAAAGCAAGTGTTCTATATACTCTACTATCTAATACTATTACATCTTTGTTCTTTATTGCTCCAGATTTATTGCTAAATGTTTTGGAACACTTTCATTTACCATGGGATACTTCCAATATTCTTCACTTTTAAAAAATTCTTGTATAAAAATGATGCAGCATAATAAAAATGTTGTTTATTAACAATATTTATAGCAATAATTAACTTAACTAATTTCAAATGGGCCCTTGATAAAATCAAACAAAATTCTTCAAAGCAGTATAAAGACAAAGGCCCTTTGATCCCCTACAGGCCTATTTTGAATACAAAATAGTGGAGTGAGCAGTGATTGACTGATACAGTAAATAGCTTTCCTGCATATGTTCCTAGAAACTGGATAGTTCCTTATCTAGTTTCTCATTTGTTGTTGCAGCTACTTTAGTAAGTTAATGGAATTTAATTTCCTGTTCTGTATGGGCATTTTTTTTAAATAAAATGTGGTACCGGTATTTTCTTAAGGTTGTTGTAGTTTTTCCCTTTAAAAAGATTTCAGTAGCATGGATTTGACAGGATTCTTCTCATTCACTGACTAGAGAAAGACCATAGAAAAATGTTTTTTTATTACTGAATAAAAAGAATGAGTAATGTTTTATCCCCCTCTACACCAATGTACTTTGTCAAATATATCATATTTGTTCAAATGGAAGACAAAGGGGAAACTGTAATAGTGTCATAACTAATTCATAGTAAAGCATAAACTTCCATTTTGTTCACTGTCCTTCAAGATAAGGTGCAGATTGAATTAAGAGCATATTGATACTTGGTTCTCTAGGTGAATATTAAATATGATTGACCACATAATAGCTCACAACATTTTAAAAAACCATTTGCTCTTTTAAGAATGCTTTGTTGATTTGGGTATCAAACGGCATTTACAATAGCATATCTTCCAGGTTTGAAGATGTTCGTAAGCATAAATTAGCATGACTGCAAGGGAATAACAATATGGATATTGCCTCTTTTTTTTTTAATAGAAAGACTTTGTGGTAGGTTGAACTCCTTAAGGGTTTTCTGAATGGACAGTGAGATATTTAATGAAGTATTCACTTTACTTTTAGTCCTATGGAATTTGAAGTCTCTTGGAGCTTTCATGTGACATTGGAAGTATCACAGTGTCACAATCACATGGGAATGTCATGATGTGACACTGCCAATTCAATTGTGGTCTGAAAGTTTTCTTTTTCCATAAATTTTATTATAAAACTGATTTGCCAGGTTGTTCATAATACAATCAATTGAAACACTAAATATTTAAATACCAATCCCACTCTCAGTGTGTCCTTTCTTTCACCATTGTCCCCTCTCTCCCACCCACCATCATAGTCTGCCTCCATGAAGGCAGAAATAAATTTACTTCAGATTACTTGTATTCACACAAAGGCAGATGGAATTATAATTTATATCAACATGGTAAAATTTGAAATAATTATTATATTTCCATATGGTGTTGCTGAAGTGTCTAAGATTTAGTGGGATGTGGTTAGAGCTAATTAGTTCTCTGTGTTATTGTTTAGGCTCACTGAGGTTGAGAGATTACTAAGTAACATTCCCATCAGATTTCCTGTAATACTACTAGAATGACTAATACTATTAGAAAATTTTGAAGTGTTGCATGGTCATGTGAGACAATATCGTCCATGATTTATAGATCTAAAACATTTATCGATATAAAACTAAGCTTATTTACTTTCTCAAAGTAAGTCAGAGAGCTAAAATGTTTCTGTATGAGTATAGGGGATAGTGTTTCACAGGTATAGTTCATGCAAAAAGAAAAATCTCCCCCACCCACCCAACCCCCTTTCTCGTATGCCACGGAGTTATCAACCAGGACCACACTATCTGGGAAGCAACAGTGGCCATTTTCTTTGGGAGCATTATGTAATGTTGGTTTGATTTTTTTTCTTCGTTTATGTCTTATCTCAGCTGAGCACCCAGGCTGCATTTATATGCGTTAGGTCAGTGTATACTTGTATGCTTGGGTTTTTGTGCTGGTTGTCAAGCAATGTTAACAGTTTCCTTTGAATGGAAGTATAAGCAACAAATATAGCACTTCTTTTAGTATAGTCATATAATTTCACAACAGAAAAGATCTTAAGGACCTAGGTAGATAAACTTTACATTACAGAGGAGACACAAAGCTAGTAAAAGGAAATGTGTTGTCCTCAAATCAGATAATGAATTGTTAGTGTTGCATAGTTTATAGAAGGATTTTTTTTTACATTGAACTGCCCTAGCCCTAGGTTCTGCACTTCTTAGAGGTAGACATATTCAAATCAGAAAAATCCCTTACCTATAAAGATGTTGGCAGCGCCAGTGTTTTAGTGTTGTTGTGAAACTGGCTCGAGATAAATGTCTTTAAGGCACAAAATGCCTTTAAAGCACTACTTTTAATTTTGTTGTTTGATATTATACCACTCTAAAAATTAATTATTGCTAGTCATTTACTTTCTCAAAACAAATCAGTAATTCTGTATCAACAGAGCATGCTCCCCTTCTTATCTGCCTGCTTTCATTTGAAGAGTAGCTGTACTATTGCTTAATCTTACTTTGTTTGAAAGCCATGCTCTCTTCAAAACTTCTTTCTCATGACCTTTTCTGTAGAGTAGTTAGAATTGCTCTATGATACTCTAATGTTTCCCAAAAGCACAGAAAATCGGGCCCTATTCTTGTAGAGTTAGAACTGGTGTGTAGTATATTTTGTCATACCCTTTTCACTATAGTAAGTTACAGGTTCTAGAGAGAAGTAATAATGTTGACCTTCTTCACTGATGTACAACAGCACAGATCAAACTCCTACAACTATATGTTTGGCAAAGACCTAAATTTAGCTGCTCTCTTTAAACATATTAGTAGTAGTACTAATTTAACTTACTTCAATTTAATTAGGCATATATAAGTCCATACACAACGTGATAAGATTAAATAACACTGGCATTGTCTCTGTTCAAAGTTGCAACATCACTCTTTTAGGATAACTTGCATAACACTACAGTTGCAAACATATGGACAGATATTTTCCCAGTAGAGTAATTTACGTTCTATAACTCTCTAATTCAAGAAGTTCTGGGTTGTGCCAGAGTTAGTCTAAACACTGTGATACTGATTATTATGAACATGATTCTCAAAGTCAAAAATTGTTCTCTGAATATTCTTCCCATTGAAAGCTTTTTGATATTTCTAGTGTGTATCGTTTTAGAGCATTACAGATTTTAAAGTAGCTAAAAGTGGAAATTCCTCCTCCAGTGTAATTATTCCCATTTCCAGGGAATGGAATGAAAGCTATTTCATTCTGCTGCTTCAAAGAACAAGACTGAGAAACAAAACTCTAATCTACTTATCAAATATCTTGATCTGAATCATTAGCCGTATCTCAAAACTCAGATACTATTGTGAGGCTTCATTCTTTTTTTGGGGGGTCACACCCAGAAAACCTCAGGGGCCACTCATGGCTCTGTGCTCAGAAATTGTTCCTGGAAAGGCTTGGGGGACCATATCAGATGCTGGGATTCGAACCACGACCTCAATGCTATCTTTCCGGCCTCAGTGAGGCTTCATTCCTTAAAAGCAAATCATTAGAACATTTGGGGAAAAAATATTTAAATCCAATAAGACCTCCATATCTCATGATCAAATGCTGTGTGACTATCTGAATTATTTTTTATTGAAAAAATTTGGCTTTATAAGTATATGATTTATACATCTGTAATTTTAAATTTTTAAAGAATAAAAGTCTTATATAAAGAAAGGCAAAATGAACAGGAATCATTTATATATATTTACATATATATAATACTGATTTTTCACTTTAATGGTTACTTCCAAAACTCTTTCTTCTCTCTGGAAAATGTGTGCATTTTGTTTTTAATTATTCACAACTAATAATCTTCAAGAAACTTTCAAACAGCTTCTTAGCTTGAGAGAGACATATATAACATGATGTATTTTTTGCTAATGTTTTAAGTGTTGCATTATTTATGCCTCTCCTGAGAAGCTTGAAATTAAAATTTCTTTTCTCACCAATTTTGATTCTTTTCTGT
>PVKC010006911.1:0-30300 GCA_004027635.1 Crocidura indochinensis | reverse complement strand
GGCTCCCACATGCATATTTTAAGTCTTAGGTTATAGCCAAGGCCACTCTTTTTTTTTTTTTTCTTTCTCAAGTGATTGCAATGTTGGCCAAGGATGATCTCTCAGGGCACCCATGGGGCCATGGTGCAGGCAAGGAGAAAAGACTTCCAGCTCTTCCTTTTCATCCTGTTGATCCCATTAGCTGCATCCCAAGGACGTACCATCGGGAAACCAAGGCTTGGCACAGTGAATGTGCTTGCGGCTGCTTGAATGCTAATGTCTCTGGCTAACAGGGCCAGGCTTCACACACTTGTTAAATATATTTTATTAATATTTTCAAAGAAGAGCATCTGATTGCATTGATTTTTCTCAGTTTGGCTCTGGTTCTAAATTTCATTCCATCGCTTTTGTCTCTAGAAGCTGTTGCTTTTCCTGAACACTTAAAGTTTTGCACTTAATTTCTTTCAGTTTCTGATGAGACATTTGCTGCAGTTGGTGAAGTCAACATAGTTCTGAGTTACTTATCATGCTCCTTTTTTTTGTTTCTGTTTTCTATAATTTATTATTTGAGTGAATGGGGGACCACATGGGCAGTGTAGAACCAGGTGGTGCTGATCATATTAGGGGACCTCTCAAATGCCAAGTGCCAAGTTCCACATACCAAGTGGGCACCCAGCCCTTTGAGCCACCCCTCCCATTGTCTGTGTTTAATACCAGGCATTCAGATTTTGCTTGGTTCTCCATTCTGTGCACTATTCCTGCATCTCCCAGACATGTGGTTTAGTGTCCCCATTTATTGCATTTTTTTTTTTGGTTTGGGGCTACACCAGACAGTTCTCAGGGGTTACTTCTGGCTTTGCACTTAGAAATCACTCCTGGTAGGGCTCAGGGGACCATATAGGAAGCTGGGAATCACACCCAAATCAGCCATGTGCAAGACAAACACACTCCCTGTGCTATTGCTCCAGCCCCAGAAATGGTATTTGTGGTTCTTGAACTTGCATGGCTCAGTGATGTGGTTAAGGATGACAGGTCCTAACAGATCCATTATAAGATGAGCACAAGGGCAGCACATTTTTCAAAGCAATATAGATGCAACCTTAGTCTCCTTCTCTTCTTGGGACTTTAGGAATCTAGAATGATCTCACAAAAACATAAAAATGTGGTACAGCAACAGCAGGGAGGGAGCATGGCTTGCACCCAGCTGGACCAGGTTTGGTTCTAAGCACCAGATATGGTGCTCTGACCACTGCCAGGAGGAATCCCTAAGTAGTCCTGGGTGTGCCACCAAGAACCGCTACCCCCAAAAAAGAGATACATCCACACCATACACCAAAGCTAATTCAAAATATATTCAAGACCTTGATACTACACCTGAATCTGTGGCATGATTTCATACCATTGGTGAAGGAAACAGAAATGAAAAAAGGGACATAAACCAAGATAAATCAACCCTGAGACGCTGTCAATAAAATGGAAAGATACCCTAGTGAGTGGGTAAAGAGTCCCCTGGCTGCATATCTGATAAAACGCTGGTTGGTCTGCAGAGTTTCCAAGCACCCACAAAAGGTAGCTACAGGTGCCAGAGTGATAACACGGTAAGGAGGCTCTTATCTTGCATAGCAACTGACCCAGATTTGATCCCCAGCATCCCAAAGGTTCCCCTGAGCCCTGCCGAGAGTGATCCCTGAGCACAGAACCAATAGGTAGTACTATGACAACAAACAAGTCCATCAAAATCTGGGGAGAGGTGCTGAGTAAACACTTCCTAAAAAATAATACAATAATCAATACATTTGTGAAAAACATATCATGGTTTATGATCAAGGACAGGCCTCAAACCAGTGACACCAAAAGGAAATTCACCAGTGCTCATGGATACAGGGAGGAAGGATCCTTATACTGAGGGAGGAAGTTGTCACCTGCCCCTGCCTCTGTGGAAACAGGCACGGAAACTTCTCAAAGAATAAAAAACAATCACAGTGTTTAAATAAAGATATTATTATATATAAAAAAAGAATAAAAGACAACTTTTGAGGTTGGAGTGGTGGCGCTAGTGGTAAGGCATCTGCCTTGCAAGTGCTAATCTAGGACGAACTGAGGTTCGATCTCCTGGCGTCCCATATGGTCCCCCAAGCCAAGAGCGGAGCGATTTCTGAGTGCATAGTCAGGAGTAACCCCTGAGTGTCACAGGCTGTGGTCCAAAAGCCAAAAAAAATAAAAACAACTTTCATACCAGTCAGCTACCTCTTTAGTAGCTGAATTTGAAACCTCTCCATTCTCTGCAGTGCCAGGTGACACAGAGCCAGGGACTGAGAAACACTTGGGTATCCAACCACAAAGGAGGGCATGAAGGTGCCTGGGGAGAGACATAGCACAACTCCTCTGGGTCACAAGGAACAGGAGGCACTGCAACTCACAGACTAGCTGCACTGTGGAGCTGCCCGTCTAGAGAGGTGAGAAGGGTACCAATCCCATGCTGGCAGACACATAGTGGGGAGGGGTCTGGAAATGATTCAGCAGATGGTTCTTTACGGATTTAATGGGAGAGATAGTGCAGTGGTAGGGCATTTGCCTTGCAAGCGGCCAACCCAGGATGGACCTGGGTTTGATTCCTGGCATTCCATAATGCCCCCGAGCTTGCCAGGAGCAATTCCTGAGAGCAGAGTCAGGAATAACCCCTGAGTGCCACTGGGTGTAGCCCAAAAACCAAAATTAAAAAGAATTATGGTCCCAGGGGGGAAGGACACGATGAAGCAATAGCCAGGATGGAGGGGCTAGACTGAGAATTGAAGGAAGCACATCTATGGCCAAAGACAGAGAGCAAGTGGTGGGGCTGGGGTGTGTGGTGTGGGCAGAGATGCAGAAGGGGTCCTGTATTTGGGGGAACTCCCCATGCATGTAGCAACAACCCTACCAGCTCACTAGCACAGGGACAGCACCTGAAACCAAAGAAAGCTTTGGTGCACGAGCTTGTTGGCAAGATAAGAAAGGGACAGCCCAGGGAACATTCTAACAACACACTAGGTTTGTTTCGGGCTGCCTGGTCTTGAAGCTGAGAATTGGATAGAGGTCAGGAATGCAGCCATCACTGCTAAGGCAGTTTCATGCATTTAATTAGCAATGAAGCTGCCTTTCCAACTCACAGGTGGAGGTTTGAGCTTTAATGCTTGGTGCTGCCCAAATAGACATGCTGGAAGAGCCACACACAAACTCACAGAAAAGGCAGGGGATGGTGACAATCTGACAACAGTTGGTTGCTGCAAATAGGTAAAAAAAAAAGAGGAGGTGGATGGAGCAATGCAGGAAAAATATGACCAAAATAAACAACAATAGAGATTCAATGGTGACACTCTTGATTCTAATTTCTCAGTCTGAAGACATACAATAGAGGAGCCTGAAACACCAGGGTCCCAGGGCCAAAAGATGAAATGATGATGAGACCAAGATAGATTTTTACTTTAGGCAAAGCAAATGAAATATGCTTTGGGGATCAATATTAATATTAGAGAAATATATGCTATGTTGGGAGTATTTTATTAAGAATCTAATGGGGCTGAAGCAATAGCACAGTGAGGAGGGTGTTTGCCTTGCATGCAGTTAACCCAGGTTTGGTCCAGGGCATCCCACGTAGTCCCCTGAGACTGCCAGGAGCAATTTCTGAGCACAAAACCAGGAGTAACCCCTGATCATCACTGGACTGGGCCCAAAACAAAGCAAACAAAAATAATAATCTAAATGTCAACTGTAATCTAGATATTGATAAATCACTTCACCAACAAGGCCTAGCACTTTAAAATGTGTTCTATTATGTTTAATCTACCTAACTGGCTTTGCTCCAGAATGGGGTCTAGGGATTGGAGATCCCTCAATCCTGGGGAGGGGTCCCAGCCACTGAATGAAGAACCACAAACCTTGAGGATGCAATCACAAGCAGGTTTATTAATCAGAGTGCTCTGGGTCCACCGCAGATTCTGCAGTGAGACCCCGAGCATCATAACACAGAGTTTTACATGGTAATTAGCAATCAGATCAAAGCATTCCATAGGTTGTACAGACTGTATGAGTTTGAATTTCATCAATGACAATCTCAGGAAATGGTGCAAATCCTGCCCCTTCATAACCTCACAGGAATCCCATCTTGGGCCTGATGTTTCTTTCGATAAGGGGTAGTTCTCCCAGGTGGCCCCTTGGGTGTGTACTGATTTAGCTTGGGGAATGTTCCTTGCTGACAGAGCGGAAATATCTCGTGTCCAGGTGGAGGTGCCACTCTGGGTTATGGGCTTGGCCGTGAGGAGGTCATGGAGTTATTTTATTATTAAAGAATTTCAGAAAGCTGGTGACAGAAGCAAAATTAGCATTAATTCTGAACTTAGAGCCTGTTATCCCTGGGCGCCTGCTTAGTGCTTCACTGTACTATTTTATGTTTACTATATTGCCCCCACATTCGTTTTGTTGTATTTCACCATGTTCTGATGTTTTTTAAAACTACTTTTCGTGAAGCAGCAGGCAGCTAACTCAGAGGTCCAACTCTGGCAGTGAGGCTCGGGCTGCCTGTCAGGGGTTTTGAAATAAGTTAGGGTTGGGGAATATGCCCAGCTGTGAGGGCTAGCTTCTGCCTATCAGAGACCTTGGGCAGTTAGGGAAAAACTAGCTAATGTAAAAAATGAAATCATATTTTCAAGTCAGAAAAACACAAAATGTCAAACTTAAAAAATCTCACAAGATCCTAAAAAATCAAAAGTTACACACCAAAATCAAAAGTTAAAAGGTTACACACCAGAATCAAAGGTCACATCTTTCCCAGACTCAACACCTACACCTCATAATTCTTTTTTTTTTTTTTTTGCTTGTTTCTTTTGCCACACCAGTGATGCTCAGAGGATACTTCTCACTCTGCACTTGGAAATTACTCATGGCAGTGCTCAGGGGACCATATGGGTTGCAAGGATAAACCCTGAATTGTGTAAGGTACTTGCATGTCTCTCCCTGCTGTACTATTACTTTGGCTCCAGTTGTTTCACATTTTATGCCAACTTAATTTTGGGGGAAAAATAGTGAAATGTAATAAGTATCTGACCCATTTAAAAATGATAAATCAATATTTGGAGTTAATAATCCAGTGTGAGACTGGAGAGAGAGCAGGGACATTTGTGCATGTGGTCAACCTGGGTTGGGTCCCCGGCACCACATATGGTCCCCCAAACACTGCCAAGATTGAGGCCTGAGATCATGGCCAGAAGCAAGCCCTGAGCATCACAAGGTATGAACCAAAACAAAAAAAGAAAAATGTGATGATTGCATGGTGAAAGACCAAATAAAGGTATGAACCAAAACAGAAAAGAAATGTGTGATTGCTGTAGGCTGCTTCTGTCCTACAGCGCCAGTAGGATTTAATGAATCCACTTCAGGGAGAGTAAGTTGCACGGGCTGCGAAATATGAAATAATAAAACCACACACAAATATGTAGAGTCAACACATCTTCTGGCAGGAGTGAGACAAGTTTAATTTTTAAGTAGGGGGTAAAGTCAGTCATAGGTACAGAGAAGAATGTTTACAATCACAAAACAAAGTTTAACAATACTTAAGCTATGGCATGAGCTGTAAGAATTCTGAGTTACAAAGGAGGCCACACTCAGGGCAGCTTTTAACAACTAACTTCAAATGCAAAATAAGGGATTATTAAGAAGTAGAAAAAAAAATCTAAGACTGTGGTCTTCACTGAGATGAGCTCTGATTGTTTTAGAGCTCAAGGAAGGAACCAAATCCCCTAAGGTGCAGTTCCCATTTTCTGAGAAGGGTCAATAACCCAGAATCTGTACTCTGGCTACACCCTTGACCATCAGACACTGAGGCTGCAAGGACATATTTGAAAAAGAGAAAAAATAATGTTTTTTGATTTTAGTGCTAAATATTATCCAGAAAAGAGGTTCTCTTAGTAATCTTTGGTGCTGGGATTTTTGAAAAGAATTTGATTGAGGCCATATTTTTGCCTGAGATTTTACAAAGAAGAGATAGCCAAATAATGACAGAAAATGTAGTACCAGGCATGGGTTTGTTTCTTCGGGAATTCCTCAACTATCCACGCAGGGGAAGAATCATCCACAGTGGGCCCTTTGAGGAACCCCGTAGGGGTTATTTCAGTTCTCCACACCAGAGAAATCCCGGGATACAACTGGTATGTCTCCTGAGTTCCCCTAAAATGGAGATGTTTACACATGTAAACATGTGATTATTATATGGTGAAAGACCAAATATTTACCAGATTCTGCACCTTAAAATATTAAAAATGGAGCCTGGGAAATAATATAGGCTTTGGTAAAGAAAGTACCTTGTTGGCTCTTAGTCCTCCTTTAACAGTATTCCATATGTATCCTGA
The DNA here is from genome assembly GCA_004027635.1 of Crocidura indochinensis. Classification (NCBI taxonomy): domain Eukaryota; kingdom Metazoa; phylum Chordata; class Mammalia; order Eulipotyphla; family Soricidae; genus Crocidura; species Crocidura indochinensis. The sequence continues at coordinate 23,941 of PVKC010006911.1, read as the reverse complement.
GCACTGCCAGGGGTAAGTTCTGAAACAAAGCCAGAAAAAACTCCTTAATACTGCCAGATATGAACCAAACTGTGTCCCAAATAGGAAACAGAAATTCATACAGGGAAAACCCTTTAGGTGTAGAAAGATGCCTACCTTGCATGCACTTGACACCTTTTTGATTCCCAGAACATTGCCAGGAGTGACCCTTGAGTACCTTTCTGGAACATGTCCAAGCAGCAAGACTGGCCAGCTCTGCCAGGGCACAGATTGGTCCCAGTGGGGAGATGGAGGGACCTGGGCCTGGAGATTCAAGAAGCAAAGCTTCTCCCTTCTCACTCTGGGGGGTGACCATCCCTGAGCATGATCCATCTCACACAGATGCAGAGAAGCAGGCCAGTAGCTCCTTGCCCCACAGTTCCTGACCTGACTCCAGGATCAGATGCGACCTCCCAAAGGGCCATGCCACATTTCATAAGTCTCTCCTAGGCTGCATCAAGAAATGAGCAAACAGGAGCCAGAGAAATAGCAGTGGACCTTTCCACTTTACCTTGCATGTAGCCACCCCAGGTAGATCCTTTGTCATGACCACCCTTATATTAGTAAGGGACACTGACCTTGAGACAATGGCTAAGGGAGGGCACCAGGCTTGAGAGACCTTGACTGCTTGTATCCATATTTGCCATCAGGCACTTGGGAAAATGGAAAAACTGATAGGGGTTGGCATAAATGGGGAACTTGCCCCTCTTATTTGAGATATAGCTTCACTAGCATCCTAAGGACCTTTAAGACTACTTAGAATTCTGTAAAACCACCTGTTATAAGCAGTTGTGTATATTCAAGCAATTTTTTTTTACCACTCAGACTACATCTTCTCTCTCTACCCCTTCCAAAGGAAGGGAAGAACGAACATCAATGGTCAAAGGCAGTCGAAGAAGCAACACCTAGAGCCGGCTTCACGCTCAGGAGAGGACGCTCTGGCTCCTCCTCGTGGCTTCGGGTGCTCTACATGATCAGAGAAACTTCTCTAGTTACATACTATTGAAATGATCCCTGAAAATACAGTCTTTGTTCAAGCAACTCTTAATCGTTTTACAAAATTATTAACCGCCCTCAAACCTAGCTTTGCTGTTAGCCTAAGTGTAGTCATGTTAAGGGTTAATATATCAGGCTAAGCTCAAAAGAACATAAAATGGAACAAGGCCAAAAAATAAAAACATCATCTCTGAAAGCTGACTAGATGGTTGACCACAAATAATGGTTTGAGAACAGATGGGAGAGGAGCACAGAAGAAGCTGAGGCTATGTCCTGGGTCTGTAAAAACAAGCATGCAGCTTTCCCTATACATTTTGTCTGGTATAGTATAAGAACAGTTATATCTTCAATTATGATGTCTTGTCAAGAAATTTAGTATAAATATCCTGCTGTAACATTCAATAAACAGTTTCAACCTCACTTCTGAGTGTCTGATCTTTGTTTCCCATTGCTGACTTCATGTACCCACTTTCCTGGATAGGAACCCCTATAATTCCCTTAGCGTTTGGACTAAGCAGGCTGTGACAATCCCTGACATCTCGTATGGCACTGCCAGGAGTGATTCCTGAGCACAGAACCAGGTGTATACCCTGAGTGCTGCTGAATGTGGCCAAAAATCAAACAAAAAAATGAGCAGACAGAGGCAGATATCCAGCTGTGAGACCATTGGCAGAGGCATATGCAGTGATCTGAGGAAAATGAAGAAGCCATGGTGGGTCACAAAGCATCCTGAAAGCAGGAGTTCTTGTGGATATGTCCACGGTCTAGTGATGCCCCACGTATCTCACTAACAACTGTTTTTTCCTGCTAGTAATGCATCTTCTGCAGAGAACTGGGTAAGTCAAGTTTATTGCAGGTTCAGAGTATAAAGTCCATCTTCCTGGCCATTGCTTATGTTTATTTCTACCCCAGCAGTTTTCCCAGGCAGACTCTTAGGCCTCAAATCCTCAGTTGCTTTCTCTGGAAAGCAAAGGTCGTGCATGTTTTCAAAGCCAATGTCCAACTCCAACTCTGCCATGCAGCCCTTTGGTTCAGATTTCTTTCTTTATAGAATCCCATTCAACAACCTTAACAAGAAGGACTACCCCTCTTAGCTCTCCAGGATTTAGACATTGATCCAAGTGAGCAAGCTGGATGCCTATGTAATGTGCCTGTCACATGGAGAAATGCTACTTGGTTGATTCTCTGTTGGGCTGTCAGAAACACCAAAATGAGCCTGATCCCATCTTCTGGATCTCTGGAGCTCAGAAATTCAATAATTTCATGACAATGGGTCTGAATTTCAGGGGAAAATGGGAGGATTTAAAGATTGCTTTCAAAATAATTGAATTACATGGGTACTAACTTCCAATAAACCTGCCGAGTGATAAAGCCAGTGTTCCAGTTTTCTTAAAAATGAGCTGATAATCTATTTGGGCCTGGAGTAATAGGCCCAAATTACTATTACTTAATTAATTACTATTGGTATTATGGTCATGGGAATATATTTGGTCCCAGCTCATCCTGATCCTTATGTAGTTTTATCGACCATTATCAGTCACCTCTAAGACTCTGTGTGGCAAACTATTGGAATATATAATCTTTACCTTAATAGGTATATCATATCAGACTTTTTCTCCCCTTTCCCTTTTACATATCAAAAACCCACCTGGGCAAGAAGAACTTCTGGATAGGCTCTTTACCCCAACCTGTTCTCTACCCATGGAAGTGGTTCTATCTTCCCAATAAAATTTGTGGTCCTGGTGGGCCTCTCTCTCCACATGGTAGAAAGATCCCCAGACCATCTATTTATATTATATATTTATATATTATATAATAATATAATATATTTACATTTTTATAAGCTATTATTTATTGCCTATATTTATTACTATATTGCTGGTTAAACTGTCTGTGCCACCTGTATAGATATTAATAGCTTCTGTTCTTTGTCCACTACAAACAGATAATTATGCATCTAACTCTAGTGGTTTAATATTAGTTTGCAAAGTTCTGGGGGGACTGTATAATGTGTTAGATCTTTAAGGGTTCTTGGCTATCATAGTGACTGTTTCCCAAGTGCTATGATGCTTGATTGTGTGCATCATTTAGCAATTTATTACCAAATTAAGTATGCCTACAAAAAGTTCTTTGTTATAATTTCTTTATTTAAGCACCATGGTTACATGGTTACATGCATGTTCATAATTGGGTTTCAGTCATAAAATGTACACACCCCTTCACCAGTACACTTTCCCACCACCATTGTCCTGCAATTTCCTCCTCCCATCCCTGCCTGCCTTTGAGACAGGTATTTTATTTCTCTATCAATGTCATGGTAGTGTAGTTATTTCTCTAACTGCACTTACCACTCCTTGTGATAACCTTCATATCATGGGCTGGTCCTTCCATTCCTCATCTCTGTCTGGGTATTATTATTACACTAACTTTTAGTTTTCTTAAATCCCACATTTGAGTGAGACTATTGTGTGTATCTCTCTCCCTCTAATTTATTTAACTCAATGTAATAGTCTCCATATCCATCCATGTATAGGCAAATTTTGTGACTTCATTTTTATAATAGCTACATAGCATTCCATTGTATAGATGTACCACAATTTCTTTAGGTACTCATCTCTTGTCAGACATCTGGGTTGTTTCCAGATCCTGGTTATTGTAAATAGTGCTGCTATGAACATATTAGTTCATATGAACATATGAACAAAGGGCATTATTGTGTTTTTGTGTTCCGAGGTTATATCCTTAGAAGTGGTATTGCTATCATATGAGAGATCAATATCCATTTTTTAAAGAAATATCCATGTTGTTTTTTTTTAGAAATATTGATCTAGATGGCACTCCCACTAGCAGTGAGTGAATAAGAGTTCCTTTCTCCCCACAACCCTACTAGCACTGATTGTTCTTGTTCTTTGTGATGTGTGTAAGTCTCTGGCATAAAATTATATATCTCATTGTTGTTTTGATTTGCATCTACCTGATGATAAGTGATGTGGGGCATTTTTATGTGCCTTTTGGCAATCTGTATTTCTTCTCTGAGGGAATGTCTGTACATTTCTTCTCCCCATCTTTTGATGGGGCTATATGATTTTTTTCTTAAGTTCTGTCAGTACTTTGTATATCTTAGACATTAGTGCCTTATCTGGTGGGTGTTGTGTGAATACTTTCTCCCATTCCGTGGGTGACCTTTTAGCCTAGTTACTGTTTCACTTGAAGTGCAGAAGCTTCTCAGTTTTATGTAATTCCATTTGTTTATCTCTGCTTCCACTTGCTTGGACAGTGGTATTTACTCAATGAAGATGTTTTTAGTCTCAATGTCATGTAATGTTTTGCCTGCATTTTCTTCTTCATACCTTATCATTCTGGGTCTGATATCCAGGTCTTTAATCCATTTTGATTACCATTTTAATTTCCTCAATAAATAAGAGTCTCTTCAGATATGCTAGATCATGTTGGTTCAACGTTGGCAGATAATAAAAGTCCAAGAATCTATTTATTTCTTGCAGGTTCTCACGTTTTGTGTCATAGAGTTCCCCAAAGTAATCTCTGATTACCTTTTTAATTCTGTTACTATCTGTAGTAATGTGCTCATCTTAATTTCTGATTCGGTTTACTAAGTTTCTCTCTCTTACTTTCTTTATGAATTTTGCTAGTGGATTATTGATCTTGTTTAATTTTTTTCAAAGAACTAACTCTTGCTTTCATTGATCTTTTGAATTGTTTTGTTGGATTTCCCATTCATTGATTTCTGCTCTAAGCTTTATTATTTCCTTCCGCCTTCCTATTTTTGGTTCATTTTGTTGATTGCTTTCCAGTCTTATACACTGTGACGTTAAGTTATTATGAAGGCCCCTTCTTCCTTCCTGGTGTATGCTTGCAAAGCTACAAATTTTCCTCTTACTACCTCTTTTTCTGAGTCACACAGATCATGATAATTTGTGTCTTCATTCTTGTTTGTTTCCAGGAATCTTTTGATTTCCTCTTTGATTTCATCTCTGATTCTCTGGTTGTTGTTCAGTAGTGAGCTGTTTAATTTCCAGGTGTTAATAATTTTCCTGAGTCTACTTCTTTTTCATTTCAGTGCACTATGATATGAGAAGGTAATATGTACAATTTCTATCATCTTTATTTTATGTAGGTATATTTTATGCGCTAGCATGTGGTCTATTTTGGAGAGTGACCCATGTGTATTGCAGAATAATATCCAGTTTTCTAGGGTAGAGAGCTATATATATATATATATATATATATATATATATATATATATACTAGGTTCCATTACTCCTTTCAGTGCTAGTATATATATATATATATATTTTAGGTTTCTGCCTGGTTGACCTATCAAGTTGAAATATCCCATCCCAACAGTGTTGAAATATCCCACTATTATTGTTTTGTTATTGATATCTTCCTTCAAGTTTGTCAGAAGTTGTTTTAGATCTTTTGCTGGTCCATCATTGGTGTGTATATGCTTAGTAGTGTGATTTCTTCCTGTGGTATCCCTTAATAATTAAGAAATATCTATCCTTATCCCTTATAACTTTTTTGAGTCTAAAGTATGTGTCATATAAAATTAGTATGGCCACTTTAGCCTTTTTAAGGAAGTTGTCTGATGTTGTATTACTGATACTACCCTAATCAATAATTGTGGCCCCCTAGGGTGTGACCTGGTGGTAGTATATTGGATTATTGCTTACTTGGTACTCTGCTCCCACCCTAGGGTGGTACCTGATTCTTGTCAATAAAAGTAAGAGTCTGAGGAAAGCTGGGGATCATTTCTTTGGTCTTCTTCTACTGAATAAAGCTGATGTCACCTGACACCTATCTGTGGAGCATTTCCTCGCCACTACCCTTGACCCTCAGACCCACCATATGGAGAGGGTTGCAGATGTGTGGCCTGGGCTGGCAGAGAAAGGCCCCTCCATCCATCTCACCATCATCCAGTCTCATCCAGGGCTGTTATTCTACATATTGGCGCCTGAACAAGGACATGAACACTGGACCTAAGAGGACAGTGATCATGGTGAGATTCTTGTTCTTGTGTTTAAATTTGGCTCATTTCAGCTGGAGTGAGCCCAAAACCTTGGGCCACCACTTTTAATGATGGAAGAGTCCCCTTCTGGGGGCAGAAGGGCCAGTGACGGAGGGGAGGTAAATGCTTGGATCACCCCCATCCGAGGCCCAGGACTGAGACTTTGCTGCAAAAAGTTCTTTTTTCCAAAGACCGTGGCCTCCTCAGAGATGGATGAAGAGCCTTGATTGGAAACGAATGAGAAAAAAGACTTTATTGAGAGCAAACTGAATTCTGATCATGATCGTCAGCCCAGACTTGGATTTCAACTTTTGAAATTTTGGACTCTCAGCTTGGATAACTTTGAATGCACCCAGACGTGCCCAATGGAGAAGCTGTGGCCCAGAAGCTTGCGGTGGCTGCAGCGGCAGCAGGTGGTGGATCACTCAACGAGAAGCACCAGACTGCTCCTTCCTTCTGGCACAGGGCCGCTTTTGTTGCAGCCCGGCGGCCGTGGAGGGCAGAGAGCTAACAGGTTGCAGCTGAGAAGGAAAAAAATGCTTGGTTAAATAGTATTAAGAAGTATAGGAACAAGAAAGTTTCAGGAAAAAATGCTTGGCTAAATAGCATTACAAAGAATAGGAACAAGGAAGTTCCAGAACAGTGCTTGGTTAAATAGCATTAAGAAAATTTTAAGTTACAGGTATATTTTGTGGAAAAGTTATGTTTATGGAAAAGGTTGATATTAATTTTACAATTTAAACTTTGTTACTATGGGAATATTAAGGTTTTCACCTTTGGCTAAAGGTGGAGTCAGGAATATAAAAGCTTACTACCCTTCATTTATATTCAGGGAGGGGAGATGTTGTATTACTGATCCTACCCTAATCAATAATTGTGCCCCCCTCTAGGGTGTGACCTGGTGGTAATATATTGGATTATTGCTTACTTGGTACTCTGCTCCCACCCTAGGGTGGTACCTGATTCTTGTCAATAAAAGTAAGAGTCTGAGGAAAGCTGGGGATCATTTCTTTGGTCTTCTTCTACTGAATAAAGCTGATGTCTCCTGACACCTGTCTGTGGAGCATTTCCTCGCCACTACCCTTGACCCTCAGACCCACCATATAGAGAGGGTTGCAGATGCGTGGCCTGGGCCGGCAGAGAAAGACCCCTCCATCCATCTCACCATCATCCAGCCCCATCCAGGGCTGTTATTCTACAGTCTGCTTAAATGATTGTCCTGAAACCTTTGAGTTTGGTCTGTGTTTGTTTTGTCTGTTCAGATGTGTTTCTTTTAGGCAGCAAAATGTTGGATTCAGCTTTTTGATCTATTTGCCACTCTATGTCTCTTAAATGGTGCATTTAGTCTATTGATAGAGAGATGATTGTCATGGGATTTAGTGTCATCTTTTAGTAGGAGTTTGGTGTGTCAAGTGGTCTGTTTTATCTTAAAGTAGATCTTTTAAGACTGTTTGTGAATCTGTAATGTTTCTTTCTCTCTTTTTTTTTTTTTTTTTGGTTTTTGGGCCACACCCGGTGACGCTCAGGGGTTACTCCTGGCTATTCGCTCAGAAGTCGCTCCTGGCAGGCACGGGGGACCATATGGGGAACCGGGGGATCAAACCGCAGTCCGTCCTAGTTAGCACAAGGCAAGGCAGGCACCTTACCTCCAGCGCCACCACCCGGCCCCCTAATCTGTAATGTTTCTAAGCTGTTTGTTTATCCATGAAGTTGTGTACCCTTTCTTCAAACCTGAATGTAAGTTTGACTGGGTGAAGAGCTCTTGGTGATCCATTAATTTCGTTGAGTTTTGTAACTGTATCCCACCACTGCCTTCAGGCCTTGCGGGTTTTTTTGTGACAAGTCTGTGGCAAATCTTAGAGATGCTCCTTTGAATATAATTTCCCTTTTTGATCTTTCTGCTTTCAATATTTCATTTCTATCAGTGAGGTATATCATTATGACTAGGATGTGTCTTGGTCTGTTTTTCTTTGAATCTCTTTTGACTGGTACTCTCAGGCATGTAGGGTTCAGAATTGGAGTTTGCTGTCTGATCACATGAAGTCTAAGTTGGGTCAACATGATGCATGCTCTGGGTGGGAGGCACCTCTGTTTATAAAACATCTGGGTTCTTATCCCTAGTAGATAAGAGCTTGTTTTTGTACATAACCCCCCCCCCTTTTAGCATGCCTTTGCAAAACAAAATGGTGCATATTATATTACTGGTGCAATTGGAGATAAGAGTGTCAGCTATACAATCTCTGTGCCCTTATTTTGACCTGAGCTTTTATCTCAGCAAGACTTTTTCTTGTAAGTTTTCATACCAAGCAGAACCAAAACAGGTGAAGTCAAAGAAAAAGCATTATATATAATATATTATATATATTTCTTATATATGTAAGAAATAAATAAAAGTAAATTTAAAAACATTAAAGAAAAAAGTGATGTAAGAGACTACCTTACATTTGGAAATAAACAGTCTAAGAGGTATTATTATATAGGTATTAAACATATAAAGGAAATATAGGCTTCCCCATTAAGTCTTTTGAGATATTCTTGTGGGGGGTGAAACCCAGGGCATATTTTTCATCACACACCCTGGTCTTGCTGAGTTTGAGAAATTATTTGCATCAGAAAGGGATCAGGTAGAGTCCTTATGAAGCTGAATCCAGTATCATACAACAGTCCACATTGTAGGGGGAGGGGGGGAGGGTTAAGAAGAAGGGCCACAAAGCATGAGTCAGCAGGAGTGTTGATTGTAGTTTCTTGCCGGGGCACAAGATGTGGTGCTGAAAGGATGTCATTTCACTTTGGCAGCTGGATCGTGGCTTATTGGGGCAGCAGGAGGTCATTCTTGGTATCTAATGAGTTAAGAACTGAGGGTAAAGAGAGTTAAATAAGAAAGAATATTGGATCAGAATTGGGCAATAAAAGGATAGAAGGATTTCTGAAGTAGGGAGGAAGGATTGTATATAGGAGGGGCTTTAGGCATACTTTAGGCATGGGTTGTTTGCACATTAGGTTTGGCACTGAGAGAGGAGCCCACTGTCTACAAATTCATGCCCACATAAAAGCAGACATTAGTGATCTATTCTTACGTTGTTGCTAGAGACCTAACCCTCATAGGATGGATCTGACCTCTTAAGAAATCATTGAATTAAGAAAAGATAAATAATTAGCTGAGATATAGATTAGGAGAGATATAAAGGGAAAACTAAAGATAAGAGAGAAGAGAAAAGAAAAAAAAGTAAATACAGTAAAATGAGTTAAAAAATTGGGCTGGTGAGTCAGAATTGGAAGGTTTTCCAATTTCTAGGCACTTTAATGATGGGGGTAGGCCTTGCTAAATGAACGTTTCAGGGTTAGACAGTGGCTGGAGCATTTTAGGATACATATAGTTTTCACATCTAGAGTACTAAGCAATGTGGTGGTGAGGACTATAAAAGGTGGCTACCCTATGCAATATTGTTCACTTCATCTTATGTATCGAGGTTCCTTTCCTAAAGAGAGACCGACATCATGGATTTTATTGAGCATAGATTGAGTTGATGAAGAAGGAAAAAGGGAGAAGGAAAGAAGTAGGGAGAAAAGAGAGAGAACAAAAGGAAATGGTAATTTGCAAAAATGTATTCAGTGAGTAGGCTCAGTAACATAGGTGTGTGGTGCACCATTGACTCTTTCAGTGGTCTGAATGATCAGATGCTTTAGGTCTGAATAGAAAACATAAACAAAAGAAAATGGGTAAATTGGAGTATTTTTTTGAGACAGTATCATAATGAACACTGTATATGGTATCTAATATGACTGAGCATCAAGGTGTAAAACTTCTGTCAATACAAAGAAAAAAAGGTAAATAACATCACAAAATCAACACACAAAAATCTATGGGCTTCTTGTACACCAATAATGATAGAGAAGAAATGAACATTAACAATCTCATTCACACTAACATCACACAAACTCAAATATCTTGGAGTCAACTTAACTAAAGAGATAAAGGAGCAATACAAAGAAAATAACAAAACCCTGCTTCAAGAAACAAAAGAGGGACTGGAAAGATAGCATGGAGGTAAGGCGTTTGCCTTGCATGCAGATGGTCAGTGCTTCGAATCCCAGCATCCCATATGGTCCCCTGAGCCTCCCAGGAGCGATTTTTGAGCATAGAGCCAGGAGTAACCCCTGAACACTGCCGGGTGTGACCTAAAAACCAAAATAAATAAATAAATAAATAAATAAATAAATAAATAAATAAATAAAAGAGGACACAAACTCCAGGGCTATCCCGGGGACTCTGCCTAGGGCACCAGCAAGGTGGGTGCTAGGGAGGAGTTTAAAGGGGACCCCAGGCTTTCCCCAAGCCCCACCCTGCACAAGAGGGATGGGGGTGGGGAGCAGACTGGTAAACTTCTGGCTTCCAGCACAATCAAGGAACTAACTTCCTGTCTGGGCAGAAAGTCTTGGCCAGCATGGGGAATAGCTCCAGGCCGAAGGCCCTTTTGCCTAGCTTAGGGGAGACTGTCGGGCTCAGCCTCCCCACTGACAGCCTTTCCTCTCCTTCCTCCCAAAACTCCAGGGCTATCCCTGGGTACTTGCCCAGGGGTCAGCAAGGTGGGTTCCAGGGAGGAGTTTAAAGGAGACTCCAGGCTTTCCCCAGCCCCCAACCTGCACAAGTAGGTCTGCCTTGGGGAAGTTGCTGACAACTTTCCTTCCCACCAGTGACCATTCTCAAACCACGCAGGAGAACTAGTTCCTTGCATAAAGTATAGATAGTTTAATAGGATATCATAGGGTTTCATCTATGTTTACAATATACAGAATGTATATTTGTATACTTTCCTTCCCATATTGGCTCATCACCTTACAGGCTCATTTCTAGTCCTTTACTCTCACCCCCACTGCCTACTACCCCACATTTAACCATTTTAACCTCAGTTCTTCACTCCTCATGAAGGAGATCATTAAACTCACTCAAGTCATTGCCAGCCAGCTCCCAAAGTGAAAAAATAGACTCTCAGCCCGAGAAGAAACCAATACTCTGTTTCTATTAATCTACTCTTAGCGGCCTTTTATCCTCCACCTTCCTTCACTGTGTACCTGTGCTTGCTACCATACTCTATTTCTGAGAAGCCCCACTCAAAGATATTTCCTGATATGGGACTGCTTGGGAGCCGTTTGCAGACTCCAGATGGCCAAATCACAAACCAAAGTAGTGTCCAAAGCGGATTCAACACCCTCCCCCACCAACTATTTCTAAAGACATAATAGGGACATATGTATCTCCTTTGTATATCTTAGATGTATTCTCTTAACATATAAAACTCTTCTTGAATGTCCTTTTTTTTGGGGGGGGGCCCACACCCGGTGATGCTCAGGGGTTACTCCTGGCTAATCGCTCAGAAGTCGCTCCTGGCAGGCACGGGGGACCATATGGGGAACCAGGGGAATTGAATCGAGGTCCGTCCTAGGTTAGCGCAGGCACCTTACCTCCAGCGCCACAACCCGGCCCCAGAATATCCTCTTATATAGTCACAATTTTGCCCATTGTTTTTGTTTGTTTGCTTGTTTTTCCCTATTGGGATCTGTTCAATAAGGAATTCTGGTAGAAGAGTCTCTGTTTAGAATTCATGTTAGAGGCCCAGGAGATAGCATGGAGGTAAGCCGTTTGCCTTTCATGCAAAAGGTCATCGGTTCGAATCCCGGTGTCCCATATGGTCCCCCATGCCTGCCAGGAGCAATTTCTGAGCATGGAGCCAGGAGTAACCCCTGAACACTGCCGGGTGTGACCCAAAAACCAAAAAAAAAAAAAAAAGAATTCATGTTAGAACCAAGTTATGGGGAATGTTGGACTTGTTTCCTCAGCCCCTAGATGCACCAATAATACCTTGTGGCATTGTTCCTCTTTTGCATAGGCACATTAAAATGGGAAAATATTACATATGCAAACAAGTTCTTATCTAATAGAGATAGTAACACAAATTTTGTAATGCAGTTAGGCCTTATACATTGGCATAATGACTTGGCTCAGGCCTCAGAAGAATGGGCATTGCTCATACACCCCTGAATCATGGATACCATCTATGGAAACAACTATAATTATCTATAAAATTACCAGGAAGCAAACTTCTACCAGGGATGACCTTACCACTGCTCCGGCATTGACTTACTCCAAAGAGTACTCTCTTAACACTCAGATGACTTAGTCATTAAAACAGCATGGTATTGAATAAAGGCAAACCCTTGGATATATGTAATAGACTTAAGTATTCAGAAAATGTTCTATGAGTTTTAAGAAAATCTATGAGTTTTAAGAAAAATAAAAGACATTATTGTTATAATGCCCAGAGACAATAGAGATGAGGACTTGAAGGACCAGCTCACAATATGAAGCTGACCACAAAGAGTGGTGAGTGCAGTTAGAGAAATAACTATACTGACAACTATCATAACAATGTTAATGAGTGAGAGAAGTAGAATGCCTGTTTTAAGTACAGTTGGGGGAGGGCAATGGGGGGCATAGTTGATGGGAATGATGCATTGGTGAAGAGGGGGGGGTTTCCTTATATGACTGAAACCCAACTACAATCAAATCTATAATCAAGTTACTTAAATAAAGATTTTTTTTTTGGTTTTTGGGCCACACCCAGTGACGCTCAGGGGTTGCTCCTAGCTATGCGCTCAGAAGTCACTCCTGGCTTGGGGGACCATATGGGAAACCGGGTGATCGAACCGTGGTCCGTCCAAGGTTAGTGCAGGCAAGGCAGGCACCTTACCTCCAGTGCCACCACCCGGCCCCAAATAAGAAAAAAGGTAAAACACTCAAATAAACCAGTTCACAAATGAAAGGGGAGAGATTACAACAGAACCTCAAGAAATGCAACACTTTGAGAGGGCTTATTATGAACAACTGTACTCAGTTAAGTTAGAGAACCATGAAGAAATGGGCATATTTCTAGAAATATATAATCTCCTGAGATTTAATAATGAGCTTAAACAGGCCTATCACAAATAAGGTAATTGAAACAGTAATTAAGAAACTCTCCAAGAATAAAAGTACAGGTCCAGACAGTTTTACAATTGAATTCTATCAAACATTCAGAGAAGAATTATACCATTGATCCTTAGACATTTTTAAAACATGGAAAAGACAGAAATTGGGGCTAAAGAGGTGCACTAGAGGGAAGGTGTCTACCTTACAAGCGCTAGCTTAGGACAGACTGTAGTTAGATCCCCCGGTATCCCATATGGTCCTCCCAAGCCAGGGGCGATTTCTGAGTGCATAGAGTAACCCCTGAGTGTCAAACAATGTGCCCCCCAAAAAACAAAAGACTGAAATCCTCCCCAATTCATTTTATGAAGCTAATATTACACTTATTTCTAAAACTGACAAAGATATAACCAGGAAATAAAACTACAGACCAATCTCACTAACGAACATGGGTGTAAAAATCCTCAATAAAATCTTAGCAAACTGAATCCAGCAGCACATCAAAAAGATTATATATCATGACTAAGTGGATTTCATCCCAGTGATGCAAGGATGGTTCAACATATGCAAATCAACATCATATACCACATCAACATAAAGAAATACAAACCACCTGATCATGTTAATTGATGCAAGAAAGGCATTTGATAAAATCCAATACCCATTTATGATGAAAACACTCAGCAAAGTAGGACTGGAAGAAACCTTCCTCAAGATAATTACAGCTATCTATAAGAAGCCCACAGCTAACATTATACTTAATGGTGAAAAAACTGAAAGCATTTCTACTAAGGCCAGACACTAGGCAAGTCTGTTCGCTATTCTCACTCTTATTTAGCATAGTATTAGAAGTCCTAGCAATAACTATCAGACAAGATAAGGGAATCAAAGGAATTCAAATAGGGAAAGAGGAAGTCAAACTATCTCTATGTGCAAATGATATGATGCTATACATTGAAAACCCCGAAGAGTCCACAGAAAAACTTCTAGAAACAATAAATAGCAAAGTGTCCAGCTACAAAGTCAATACACAAAAGATAGTTGCATTTCTCTTTTTTGTTTGTTTGTTTGTTTGTTTTTTGGGCCATGCCCATTTGACGCTCAGGGGTTACTCCTGGCTATTGCGCTCAGAAATCGCTCTTGGTTTGGGGGGACCATATGGGGCGCCGGGGAATCAAACTGTGGTCCATCCTATGCTAGCGCTTGCAAGGCAGACACCTTACCTCTAGTGCCACCTTCCTGGCCCCACAGTTGCATTTCTTTATACAAATAACGAACTAGGATAAAGAGATCAAAGAGTTCATCCCAATTAAAATAGAATCTAAAACCAACAAATACCTAGAAATAAATCTGACAAGAGAAGTGAAGGACTTATACCATGAAAACTTCAAAACACTTCAGTAAAAAATTGAAGAGGACCTAAGGAATTGGAGGAGCATCCCATGCTCATTGGTTGCAAGAATCAATTTCATCAAAAATGACCATCCTATCTTTTTTTGTTTGTTTGTTTTTGGGTCACACCCGGCAGCGCTCAGGGGTTACTCCTGGCTCCATGCTCAGAAATTGCTCCTGGCAGGCACGGGGGACCATATGGGGCACCAGGATTCGAACCGATGACCTTTTGCATGAAAGGTCATCCTCCAGACCATCCTATCTTAACTACTATTTAGAATTAATGCAATCCCTATTCTATTCAAGTTTAGTCATCATTCTTTAAGGACTTAAAACAATCAATTACAAAATTTGTGTGGAATCACAAAAGACCTAGGTTAGTCAAATTTGTATTAAAAAGCAAGAAACTGGGTGGATGTCTTTACCTAAGGTAAAGAGGTACCTTTACCTTTACCTAAGGTAAAAAGGTAAAGCCCTACCTACCTTGAAGCTTTACTACAAAGCCATAGTGATCAAAACAGCATGGTACTAGGACAAATGCAGAGTCTCAGACCAATGGGTCAGAACAGAATATTCAGTGACATGCCCCCAATATACAGTCAACTAATATTTAATAAAGGAGCCAAGAACTTTTTTCTTTTTTTTTGGTTTTTGGGTCACACCTGGCAGTGCTCAGGGGTTACTCCTGACTCCATGCTCAGAAATTGCTCCTGGCAGGCACGGGGGACCATATGGGGCACCGGGATTCGAACTGATGACCTTTTGCATGAAAGGCAAATGCCTTACCTCCATGCTATCTCCCGGGCCCCAGAGCCAAGAATTTTTAATGAAACAAAGACAGTCTCATCAACAAATGATGTTGGAAAAATTAGATAACCACCTGTAAGAAATTAAGATTGATCCATACCTCACACCTTACACAAAAGTCAACTCAAAATGAATTAAATATCTCAAAATCAGACACAAATCCATAAAGTTCTTTGAGAAAAAACATAGAAAGAACACTCCAATACTTACACCTCAAAAAAGTCTTTCATGATAGGATGCCAATGGCAAGAGTTATAGCATTGTTATAGTATAGTCCATAAATGGGACTACTTCAAACTAAAATGTTCCTGTATGGCAAAAGAAACTAGAAGACAGCTAATTGATTGAGAAAATTTTTTGCACTTAACACATCAGATAAAGGTTTGATATCTAGAATATACAAAGTACTCACAAAGTTTAGCTTCATAAAACCTAAAAAATCATCACAAATTGGGAAGAAGAAATGAACAGACACTTCTCTGAGAAAGACCAACAGATGGCCATAGATACATGAAAACATGTTCAGCATCACTTATTAGGAGAATCCAAATCAAGACAACTATGAGGTACTTTCTTATGCCAGTGAGGATGGCACATATGAAAAATAATGGGAACAATCTTTGTTGGTGGGGATGTGTAAGAGAGGAACTCTCATCCACTGCTGGTAGGAATGTTGTCTAGTCCAATCTCTATGGAAAACAATATGGAAGGTTGTCAGTAAACTCAAAATTGAGCTATCATATGACCCAGCAATCCCTTTCTGGGTTATCTATTCCCAAGATAGAAAAACATTCATCCAAAAGTATATATGCACACCAATAATCATTGCAGCACTAAGCACAATAGCTAAGACTTGGAATCAACTTAGATGTCCAACAACAGATGAGTGGATCATGAAGATATGGTACATATACACAATGGAATACTATTTAGCAATAAGAAATAGCACAGTCATGTAATTTGCAGCAGCATGGATGAAACTAGAAAAATATAATGTTAACTGAAGTAAGCCAGAAGAAGGATAAATACAGAAAGATAACACTTATATTTGGTATTTAAAATAACACCATGAAGAAACACAATGGGCTAAGTGGTAGATACTCCAAACACTGTAGGTATCAGGGTATAGCGAGGAAAAGGAAACAAATCAAGTGGAAGAAGAGAAACACAAAGCCTTTACTCACTTTTATACTACAAAGGAATCAGCAACAATGGAAACAACTGTTCAGATTGAAGTTGTTCAATCAGCCTCAATACAGAGACCTATAATAATGTTCTGATATTTTTATCCACAAAAACAGGTACAGAATGCGATTGGAAGCCAGAGACCCCCACTACAGTGCTCACTATTAGTATGCTTTATTGCCTTGGTTTTATTATGTATAAAATAACTCTTCAACTTCTTTGCCCATACAAATTCTTGAACATAAAGGTTGGTCACCTTAATTTCAGTATTCTATAATATTCAATTCCAAATACAGTGGTCATTATGACAATGTATTGACAAAATACTCCAATTTATCCATTTCCTTTTGATTACATCAGCTATTCTGATAAAATGCTTATGTCCATAGAGACCACTGAATTGGGCAACTGCACACCATAGACTATTGTTACAGGTCCCATTCATTGAGTATGTTTTTGCAAATTATTATTTTTCTTTCTTTTCTTTTCTTTGTCTTTTCTTTCAATTGAAAGTATGCTACTATTTTATCATAATGCCCATGCTGTCAGTTTCTGGAAAAGTAAGGAATCTGGACACACAAGATACAGTAGACGATTCTACATGGGGTAGACCCCTCTTATAGTGTTCACTACCATATTGCTTAACACTTTAGATGTAAAAATTATGTCTATCCTAAAAATGCTCTATGCATAATCTAACCCTAAAAGATTGATTTAACAAAATTTACCCCCATCATTAAGTACCTTTCCACTTGATGTGCTGACCTCAGCTTTTAAAGTGCTCTGACCTATCCCATAAGGATCAGTCCTCCAAATTCAATCTACGAATAGATCTCCAATATCTCTCTACAAGCGGGTGTGAGAGTGGTGGACTCCTCTATGTTTGTCTAATCTGTATTGTACATAAACCCTCCCTATATTGTTCATAGTCCCTATTATACATTATCCCTCCTTCCCTCTCCATATACCACCTTACAAAAACTTACCCTTAGTTCTTAATTCTTCAGGAACTGGGACCATTCCACTACCCCAGCAAGCTGCCACTCAGCTCCCAAAGTGAAAGGACACCTTCTTGCCCACCCCATCTCTTGCCCTGGCAAGAAGCTGCAGCTACAGCTCTTACTGGCATATATTATGCGGCTCTTTTTCTCCCATCTCCCCTCACTTGGACTGTTACTTGTTACTGGTTTCGGCTCCAGAGTGGTCCTCAGCTCGAAGACACTACCTGATTCCTGATAGCTACAAGCCATTTCTCAGTTTCCACAAGACACAAAGAGGGATGAAAATGTGCCCTGGATTTTATCCACCCTCAGACTATCTCAAAAGACTTAAAGGGGATAGCTATATTTTCTTTGTATGTTTCTGTAGGTGCTTTTTATTAATATTTATAATTTTTTTTTTTGGTTTTTGGGCCACACCTGGTGATGCTCAGGGGTTACTCCTGGCTATTTGCTCAGAAGTTGCTCCTGGCAGGTACGGGGGACCATATGGGGAACCGGGGGATCGAACCGTGGTCCGTCCTAGGTTAGCGCAGGCACCTTATCTCCAGCCCCACCGCCCGGCCCCAATATTTATAATTCTTAGTGTTTATAGAGGTAGCCTTTCCCCACATCCCTTTTTATCTGCTTAATAGAAAATTCTTGTAGAAAAGTCTTGCTTGGGATACAAGCTCAGGCCAAAACCCTAGACTGTATAGCTTATTTTTACCCCCTAATGTGCCAGTAATATCATATGGCATTGTTCTTTTTTTGCATAGGCATACTAAAATGGGGAAATCTTATGTACTGAAAAAAATTCTTATCTAATAGGGATAAGAGTCCATAAATTTTATAGTTTAGAGGCAGCTCCCACCCTTAACATTAGTCATGGGAACTTGACTTAGGCCTCAAATAATCAGAAATTGACCACACACCCCTAACACTGGATCCCAACATTAGAACTGGCGGTTTCCTGCACCAGGAAACAAACTCATCCCAGTGAAAGCCTTAATATCACTCTGGCACCAACTTGTTTCAGGGTAGGTTCATATGACACCCTGATGATGAGGAATCAACAATCCACCCATCCACAATCCATCATCCATCCACCTACCATCCGTTTATCATGTCTATTATATGTCACAGATATGCATCTGTTTGTCATCTATCATTTCTCTCCTATTGTCTACCATCCATTTATTTTAATCCATCATATATTTGTTTCTTTTTTTCTTTTTTTTTGGTTTTTGGGTCACTCCTGGAGGTGTTCAGGGGTCACTCCTGGCTATCTGCTCAGAAATAGCTCCTGACAGGCACGAGGGACCATATGGGATGCCAAGATTCAAACCAACCACCTTAGGTCCTGGGTCTGCTGTCTGCAAGGCAAACGCCACTATGCTATCTCTCCGGCCCCTGTCTGTTTCTAATATTTTTATCTAGTATCTACCTTATAATGGTATCCTGGAATATATACCCAGGACTTCCCTGACATTACACTACTTAGTATGGAAATAGAGGAATATTGTCGTGCCCTTTCTATGTCCCAAGTCAACAAAGGGCAATTGGCTAAAGAAACACAAAAAGAGTGTTTGACCATGATGTCAGTGGTCATCTGAAACCTGATGGTGGCATTTCTTCCTTGTTGCTTATGTTCAGGGTGTGATGGGATCAATCCTGTGTGTATATTTACCACCACTATGCCAGACAGATAACCCCTCGAATATGTCTGCAGAGAAGGCTCCTTCCCTGCCCGAGGGGCTTCTGTGTGAAGAGTGGTGATGCAGGTAAAATACCTCAGTTCTTGAGCTCTAGTCTTGGTGGCAAGGCATGTAAGGTAATTTAATCTCACTTGTCTTCCCTAGTTCTTTATTTCTTTATCTGGAAAATAGAACTAAAAGGAAAACTCTAGGGGTTGGAGTGATAGAAGAGGGGGCATTTGCCTTTACATGGCCAACCTGGGTTTTATCTGCTGCTATGTCCCCTTTTTCCTAAGGCACTCCCAGAATCCCACGTGGTCCTCCAAATTACTCTTGGGAGTAATTTCTGAGTGAAAAAATCAGGAATAAACACTGAGCACCATCACATGTGGTTCTAAAACCAAAAAATAAAAATAAAAAATAATAAACTAAATAAAAAGTAATGCTCTATACTTCTTGGGACCATGACACCATACATGAAGGGAAGGGGGGTTCACTCTGTTCTTCAAGGTTCTCAGCTGGAACTACGTGACAATAACATGACAGACTGAATGGAGACCAATGACAAGGAAAAGGAAAGACGAGTTTAGTGATGAGAGCCAGCCAGGCAAACAGTAGTGCTTACATAGTGCCAGCTCTGGCAACACAGGTTGTGTGGGGAGGGCTTGAGGGGATCCCAGGAACATAGGTAACCAGGGCAGGGAGTTGTACAGTTGTAGATGCAGATCCCCCTTTACTAGAGAGACTTGGTTCCCCTTTCTTCCCTGCACAGAGAGGTTGCTCAGGAGGGGCAATCTCCCTTTCAGATGATCCTCCTTCTTCTTTCTAGGGATACCCTGGACTTGCTCTGTTCTTATAGTAAAAAAAATCCAAGAAAAACAATCACTCTACTGTAGTCCAGGGTGGGGGTCTGCACCCAGGATGTAGCTTCCTTGCCTCCGTGTTGGGACTAAAGTAGTCTAGTGAAAGGGGGTACCAGACATTCAGAGTCTTGATAAAGCCCCCCATCAGAGAAGCCCATTCCTCTCTTTTTTTTACTCTCTTCTGTACACAAACATGTACACACATGCAGGCTCAGGTAAGTGCATAGGCACATGCAGACACACATTCATGGTTAGGCATACATTTGTACACTCATACATGAATGAATTCATATGAGCAGGAAAAAATGTACACTTCTGGGCACATACGTGTCTGCATGTGCTGATTCATAATCAATCACATGCATATGTGTGGATATACCAATCTTGAACACACTGATTTGTCTCAGCATCTCCTCATCATAAACACCCTTCCCTACCTGGGTAAGAAGTATGATAATGGTGGACAGTGATGGTGGGCAGTGATGTGGGTGGTGATGGTGGATGGTAATGGTGATGGCAGACAGTGATGGTGGATGGTAATTATGACAGTAATAGTGAATGGTGATGGTGGATGGTGATGGTGGGTAGCGATGGTGAACAGTGATGATGGATGGTAATAGTGGGCAGTGATGGTGGACAGGATGATAGACTATGATGATGGATGGTGATGATGGACAATAATGGTGGACGGTGATGGTGGACAGTGATGATGGACAATGATGGCAGACGACCACAATCATGCTCATTTTGCCCCACCAAATCATCCTGCCACGTATAGCCCATACCTGGAGAGAATATAGCCATCAATCCGAGATGCCTCATGTGTCCTGGTACATCTGATGATCAAAGGGGGAGCCATAGGCAGGAACACATGATAGAATAAATTCACACAGGAAAGCAGATTGTTGGGCACTAAGCTCATTTTGAGAAAAATTAAAGTTAGTTTTGAATTTACTTTTGTTGCAGATAATTTCTTAGGATTAAGAGAATAATATTTGAGTTCTGTAGCTTCCAGTAGAATGAAAAACAGACATCAATCACTCAAATACCAACGAGATCGATCAAGATCTGGCAGCAAATCACCACCTTTGGAAGAATTAAAGACCAATTTGGTGCTGCCAAGTCCAAGGCTTCAATTCTGAGTGGTAGAGGGCTCTTCACTTAGAGATAATCCCAGAATAATTTACCTGGAGCTTAGATACGCTCTGAGGATGTTTCCAGCACAAAGCTTCTTAATGCTAATTATACACAATTTCTTTGTAAGTTTCTCTGCTGGAGGTTTTGTGCATTGGTACTGCACTGGGTTTCAGTGGAGCTGGAATGCTTAGCAGTGTTTGCCAGCAGGTCTTAATGCCTGGAATCCTTTTCCTTGCTATCTGCTTGCCTGCCTCCTGTCTTTTCATATGCGGTGTTTTCTGAGGCTCACAACTATGTTCAGCACCCTGAGCTGTTATCCCTGTCCCAGTCTCTACAAGTAGGCTGGAACACCTGACATGGGGTGAGGACAAGTGCCCCTGGAGGACAAAAGCTACATCAGAAAACAGCACCGCTGGGACCGATGCCCAGAGAATCCTGAACAGTGGGGTCTGTGCCATTTGGGGGGGTGTTTTCTCTAAGAGCAGGATATGGGAGTGAGGCACTGCTTTTGGGGTAATTGACTTCAGTGTAGAGGTTGCCCTGACACAGCTGGAAGGGCCAGTTCCATGGGACAAGAGCTAAAATCAAAGACCAAATGAAGACATTCCTGAACCAAGACACTAATAGATTAAATAGCAAATCAATAAAACAAAAAAATGCTGAAGCATCCCCAGAAGACAAGCACAGAAAAAAGGGGTGCTGTGTTGCATGGGTTCCCCAGATATACTTGGATTCCCACCTATTCAGAAAAGGCTACAACAGGTGGATATAAATCAAGAAACTATAGCCCAACATATGGGATCAAAGAATTTTACCAACTGTCCAGTACTCTCTATGGCAGCTGCTACATCTGACTGCAGCAGAACAACTTCTCTGTGGAAAAACAAACCCAGCATAGAAGTACAATTGCTACAGCACTGTTCACAGGTGACCATCTACACCATCATGATTCATGCAGAGTTTGGGTCCAACTTTCCTCTTTGACCAGAATAGAGAGCAGCTGTCCAAATATCACTGAGATCCACCTGGTGTCTGTTCTATCCTAGAATTCCTATCCTGCCCCCTTGATGGTGTGAGGCTTCCTACTATGGCCCTGCTCTTAAAACATTAGTCCTTTCCCTCCTACACCTCCCTCGCCCCACATATGAGTGTCATTTTGTGCCTGTCCTCCTCCTGTAGGGTCCTCCAGTTTCACACAAGAAGTCAGACAGAGTCGCTGGGAAAAGTGCATTTTCAGTCAGGGGTATTGAGCAATGTCTTGGATCTTACTGAGAAAGTCAAATTTCTTTTTCTGCTGCTTCCCCTGACACTTTTATTAGGCAGAGTTTAAAATAAATCACCTGAGGGTCGGGGTTGACATAATTAAGAGTACTTGTGCTAACTGACAGAAAAGATGAAAGAAAAAAGTAAGGTGATTTTACATGTGTATGACAACACTCTCCTTTTGACTCATCTCACTCAGTACCATTCTTTCCAGACCAGCCCTGCCATAGAAAATAGCACGATTTCATCTTTGCATATGGCTGAGTAGTATTCCACTGTGCTTCTGTATCCCCTGATCTGTTCTTGTGCACTTGGGTTGCTTCCAGACTTTGACTATTGTGATAGTTCTGCTGTGACTATCATGGTGTAGATGTTAAATAAACACTTGCTGTTGGTCAAGAAAAGAAATGGGAATTGGGGGCAGAGCAATAATACAGTGGAGAGGATGTTTGCTTTGCATGTGGTTTGATCCTTAGTATTCCATATGGTCCCCTGAGCCTGCCAGGAATGTTTCGGAGTGCAGAGACAGGAGTAACCCCTGAGTGTGGCTGGGTGTGGCCCCAAAACAAAGCAAAAGAAATGAGAAGGGGAGTTTGAGGGCATGGAAGAGCAAGTGGCCCCAATACATGGTTTGGGAGCCAGCGACTACATTGGCTGAAGACCTGCAGGCTCTGATTAAACCCACCTCAGCTATGGGGTCCTTTCCCAGATAAAAGGAGAAGACCAGTGATGGTTCTGGTCTCAGGGACTCATTTCTGCTGAGGACACAGGCTCCCCTCTCCACTTCTCTTGCTGTGGGGCATTATTACTCCTCTGCTGAGTTTCCTTCCATTTCACCTATGAAAGATGGGTCTATCTACCTTGTGAGAGATCATTCTATCATTCTATCCTCTCCACCTGGCTTACTATGCTCAGCAGGAGACTCTTAGGCCACATGTTTGTCACAACTAATTGCATGATTTCCTCTTATCTAAGGGCTGCATAGGATTCCACTGCAGACGTGGGCCTGTAAGCACATACAGATTCAAGACAGGCATGTGTCTTGAATCACATGTGTGCACAGCAGCCCATGTGAACACACATGCACAACGACATTACATGTGAACACACATGTAATCACACATGACCACACCAGCATGCATTGCATGCATACACATCAGAGATGACTGTCTACCGTCTGTGGCACTTTAGACCTGAGCGTGAGTCTCTGTGTTCCTTAGCAAGCATCTTTCCTCCCCTAAAGTGGGGAGTTGGCTGGGAATTAAGGGACTCTGAGATGCCAGCTAAGCTTCTACTGTTGTCACTGAAGAGAACAGCTGTTTTTCCAGGTTTCCCACTTTAGTCCCTATTGTTTAGAAGAAGAACCATCATAATGCTTCTTCAAACATTTGGGGTCTCTTAGAAAATGGCTTGGAAAGCGGGGACAAATCCACTATCTATTATAGACTGAGGTCTTGAGTTGGGGGTGAAGATTTATCTTTCCTTTTCACATAAGCCCAACAAATGCATTGCTTCTCATTACCTTCAGCACATAACCTCTTAGAAAAGTCTCTGGGTAATTACAAGGGAGCAAACTTAAGTTGATTCCGTTCCTTAGGAAAAACCAGCCTGTG
>PVKC010006910.1:0-30316 GCA_004027635.1 Crocidura indochinensis | reverse complement strand
TTCCTTCCTTCCTTCCTTCCTTCCTTCCTTCCTTCCTTCCTTCCTTCCTTCCTTCCTTCCTTCCTTCCTTCCTTCCTTTCTTTCTTTCTTTCTTTCTTTCTTTCTTTCTTTCTTTCTTTCTTTCTTTCTTTCTTTCTTTCTTTCTTTCTTTCTTTCTTTCTTTCTTTCTTTCTTTCTTTCTTTCTTTCTTTCTTTCTTTTCTACCCTCCTGTTAATACTATTTGTTTGTGTGTTAACTGACAAACCTAAAATGGGTCTTAAGTATTTCTTCTTAGCACTTAGTATATTTTCTTTCATAACACTAGACTCTGATTACTTTTTTGGGTCAAACAATAATAAAAACTCCTAATTCTACTGATTTCTGAGTACTACAAAGGTAGTTGGGCTGATTCTACTTGTATGCCTGCCTGATAAAAAGGAGCATTTATTATTCTGAGAATCTTAAGTAGTTCTGTTTAAGGTGGGTGTGGGGAAAATTGGCAGAAATTGTAAAGCAGTCAGGCAATTCACTTGAGACATGGCAGGTGAATATAGCTGTGTCTGGACAACCATGAAAAGAACAATATGTTAAAGAAAGTTAACAGTAACAATATTTTTATTAGACCATTTTATATGGGCAGCAAAATGATTGGAATTTGGGGAAGGCAAAGAGAATAGCTGGGGTTGCAAGCCTCTTATTGGTTAAGTCAAAATATTAATGAAACTGTTTATGGTCATGCAGCAAAATCAACTTTTATTTCCTTGATGAAATGCATTTCCTGGTTTTGTCTAATCAATTTCTTCCTCTTTTGCTCTGCATCCAGCCTGAGGTTCATTACCAGTTTACTGATAACGATAACTTCAGCTTTTCCTGTGCTCTGGCTCTTGTGCTCTGTACCATGAATTCTGGAAACTCATTTCCAAAGTTTTATAAATTGAGATTCCCAGAGAGATTTATAGCCTTTCAACTTGGATTGGAGGCTAGATGTATTTAAAGAGTGAGATCAGGGTATTCAACCAAATCACAATCACAACTTGATATATCATGTTGTAGATTACTACAGTTAGTGAAGAGCTACGACTAGGATAGGTAAGGTTATAGTGCTACCTAAACTTTATATTATTCTATCAGGACATAATTTAAGTATTAAAGTGATAAATTCTTTCTGTAAACCACAGAACCAAAATTTTTAGTTTATGTATCTTTCATAGGTAAGGCAGAGCCATTTTAGTTCTCTTTGTATATATTTCATTCCCTCAGATAGACTTTCTTTCCAAAGCTGTTCTTTTAGTACTATAGCAACAAGTAAACTTCAAACAGATGTTAATAGATTAATTCCCACTGAGCTCATTTTAACAAGTAGGACTGGTTTTATAGCTGCTAGCCTGGAGCTATGGGCCAGGGCCAGAGTGGTCCCAATGGATAGAAGCAGATGGAAGTGGATGGAAGCAGATTATTAAATGAGAGTGAGCCTTCAGAAATGTGAATGCTAAGGACTCCTGTTTATCAGTTTTTATGAACCCCACATTTATTAACTTGGTGCTTATTCTTCAGAGAAACTCAAGGCTATTTCATAAAAGTATATCGCTTAAAATTTCTATGTAGAATATATTTTTCATGATATCAATGAAAAATAAAAGTCTGTAAAGTAAAATCGGCATAAGTAAATTAAAGATTTAAGTTGAAATTCACAAAAGAATAAAATAATAAGCAGAAGGTATTTTGAACAAATTTCCCAAAATAATATAATGCCAATTTGATTTGAGTCGGAGTTTGATAACTCATAGCCATCATCGTGCTGGGATGAGTCAAATCTCATTTGTGCAGCATTGTTTGATAATGACATATTTGAATGCGTGCATCTTTTAGGTAGTTGCAGACTAATCTTTTAAGGATCAGACATCTAAGAAAAGTTTAGATAAAATTCTTTGAATTTTGTATTTAGTTTGAAATCAGAATTACCAAAGAGTGTTAGGCATTTCCTAACAACTAAGGTTCATCTGAAGAATTTCACTCAATGTATTATGTTAAAATACAGTTACTCTTCTCTGGGCATACTTTTAAAAATGATTTCTATCCATACTAAATTAGGCTGGATCGTTCTGTTGGAGGCCTGCTGTTTCTCCCCACCCCTAGTTACTTTCTTTGGTTATATTGTAATGTAAAATCTACAATCTTAATGTGTTCGCCTTTCTGATTTGCTCATTATAATTTTGCTTGGAATGAGAAACCAGATAACTGAGCATATTAGATGCAGAAAATAGCAGTAAAAGAAGATAGGTTCTGAGGAGCAGTATAATGAGTAAAGTTCACAAACTTTCCTGGTACATACATTGTGCAATTTGTCTTCTACCTTTTAGAACTAATGGCCAAGCTTCTAGAGAAATGACCTACATTTTCTACCTCCGAGTTCCTCACACTTCTCAATCACTGATTTTTTCCCTCCCTTTCAGAGACTGAGACTACTTTTGCTTTCATTATTTTTTTTTCTCTTTTAAGTGTTCATTTTCAGTTCCCTTTGGTGCCTCTTTGCTCTCTCTCCTCTTATGTAACATTTTACCCTCAGTTCTTATCTCTCCACACTGTCTAGGCCAGCCATCAGAGTGTGATTGCTCAAGGTCTTTTGGACATCTTACTGGAATGAGAGAAGCTTCAGTGGCAGTAATGGACCTAAGAAGGAGTCTGAACTCAAAGGGTCAGACAATGGGACAGGCTGTGACCTTGATCAAGGAGTTGAGTGTAACGGTCAGACAAAGAGCAGGAAAATAGAAGTGGATAATTGTGGCAGGAGTTATAACTGCATTTGGGAAAATGCAGGCACTGGGTGAACAGAGAAGGAAAGTAATGCTCAGCAAGTGGCATTTTGGGGATACTGGCACACACCTACCTCACATGCACAATCTTGGAAAGCTTTTAGTAAATCTGAAAGTGGAGTGAATATAACTCTCATGACTAGTGCAGTATTCAGCTAGCCCCTAGGGCAGACTAGCCTGTTTAACTCTCATCAGTTTTTGAGATAGGATCAATAGAGCTTGTGTGTCTGTATAGAAAAGAGCATTTGAAGAAGGGCAAGGCAAGTACTAAATATTTTATGTTCTGGGAAGTATGTTACAAAATGCATGACATTAACTACTTCCTGGACACTGACAACTCTAAGGTTCATCCCAGAGAGCTCATTATAACCCAGCCAGCCCATGAATATATTGCTGTTGAAAACACAGTATCCTCTCAAACTTATTTGGTATACTATGATTATACAAAACTAAAAAGTCAAGGGTCATTTTAGACGTTTGAGGGCTTTGGTTGAGTCATACTAGATAGTTTTTCTGATTCTGTGCTTAGGAGTAACCTCTAGGAATAGTTTGTGATGCCAGGGATACAAACCTTGATCAGCCACATCCAAAATAAGTATGTATACTGTCTCTCCAGCCTTCATTTTAGATTTTTCTTTTTCTATACTCATATGGTCATTAAGACCAGCAACTCTGTGGCATACTTTTAAAAATGTTCTTGGTGTCAGAGGGATATTACAAAGGGTAAGGTGCTTGCCTTACACATAACTTACCCTACTTTGGTTCCTGGTATCTCATATGATTCATCTGAGCCCATCAAGAGTGACTCCTGGGGTCAGAGAGATAGCATGGAGGTAAGGTGTTTGCTTTGCATGCAGAAGGTCGATGGCTTGAATCCCGGTATCACATATGGTCCGCCGGGGCCTGCCAGGAGCGATTTCTGAGCATAGAGCCAGGAGTAGCCCCCTGAGTGCTGCCAGGTGTGACCCCAAAAAACAAAAACAAACAAACAAAAAAGAGTGACTCCTGACCAGTCAGGAGTAAGCCCTGAGAACAGCTGAGTGTACCTCCTCCAGTTGTCTTTCTTGTTATCCAATTCCAACCTCTCTGTATCAGATTTAAATAATTTCCTCATTTTTCCTCTTTAGTTTTTGTCTAACTTAAAGATGTTCTTCAACTTGTTTTCTTTCTAGTATCTGGTAGTAACATATATTATTAAGCTATCTTTAAACAAGTCCAGATTTAGGGAGTTGCTAAGGAAAAACATCAAATAACTTTTAAGTAACTAAAAGTAAGAATAATGCTCCAGGGCTGGAGTGCTGATGCAAGTGGTGAGGCGTCTGCCTTGCCTGTGCTAGCCTAGGACAGACCCCCTGGCGTCCCATATGGGTTCCCAAGCCAGGAGCAATTTCTGAGTACATAGCCAGGAGTAACCCCTGAGAGTTACTGGGTGTGGCCCAAAAACCAAATAAAAAAAAAAAGAATAATGCTCCTATCTGTGGACAACTGGAAAGATTTACTGTGTTATATATGTCATGATTAGTAGTTAGTAGTATTCTCATAAGTAAAGATTAGCTAGTATATATAAATATATAAGCTTAAGTAAAGATATTTACAAATTTTACATTTTAAATACCAAAATAATATAACTAAAATGGAGACATTAACTGATATTAGGCACAGTGTGCTTTCATCACCCAGGATAGATAACATCCATCAAATTTGCTAAATGCATCAAATACAGCAATTGAATGGAAAGTGTCACTATTGGATAAGTGCCCAATTATTTCAATAATTACTAATATAGGGACAAATTGAATTGGTGGTAATAGGCTAATAGGATTTTAGTTTTGTTATATAAATCTGTAATTACTGTTAGGTATAACAATTGTTTTATATGCAATTTACTTGTATTCCCATTTGACTCAACTCATGATCTGGGTTCTATGTTAATGTTTCTAAGTATTGAATGCTGACTATCAGTCACTGATTCCAATAACTGTATATAGTGTATACAATGTGGAAAATTTATACGACTATGCCTTTATATTGAAATATGTAGAAAATAATCTTCAGAAAGTGGCAACCTGTTTCTATGCAATACAATACAACTGTTCATATACATATGCAATTTTCATCTTTAAAATCATGACCTAAAATTCTGTTAGTTTCCAGTGACTTAGTGATATTTTTTCTTCTTCTAGTACAGTCACAATCCTCATTGATATTACAGAAGGATTCAGTTTAAGTTAATTATCAACAACTAGCTTATACAATACATGAAGGGAAAAAGAGAAGAAAGAGACAAAGTAGTTAATAAATGTCCTGTTTAAAAAGCAAGAAACAAATTCAGTTCTATAGTAATCTTTCTGCATCTGATCATCAGGTCAAAATTTGAACTTAAATTGTATTTCATATTTCTTTTTTTCAAAGTATGTATACATATGTGTATACATATGTCTATATGTATCTTCCTTTGGGTACCAAGAGAAATAATCTAGTGAAATAAATGTTAGGTGTCAATAAACAAGACTTTCTTTGTAATCATATATAATTTTATAAAATACCCCCCAACCAGATAAATAAATTCTAGGTCTAGTAAAAAGTGAAGTATGTAAAGATCACTGATTCTGAATATATAGGATATTCAGTTCGCCAGGGGAAGAAACTCCACTTTTAAAGGTATTGTCTCCAACCTGATGTTTTAACTGAGTTTTTAAGAAGTTTTAATGTAACTTTTGCAGGTCAAATGCTTTATGCTTGTATAATAATACATAAAATATGAAATTTCATGTGTCAGATGATTACCTAACATTTTGTCATACAATATAATACTGGAGGTAACATTAATACTACAATAACCATACAATTATTATGCATGGCATAACCAGTTAGACCATACAGTGAAGGCATTTGTATAAGTCTATGACTGCATTGGACAAATATATTGCTATATAGATTAATGATTTGAAACTCTTAATGTAATCGTATTGACAGAAGATTATTGAATAGATGTTTCAGACATCTCTTCATTGCTCCCTATGTTTTAGGTGCTCAGTGGTTATAATGTTAGATGAATAAATGTGGAATCATGGGTTCAGAAAACTACACTGTTGATCACATGGATAACCTTTACTCACATCACCACAGTGCTTTTATCTGACTACTGATTGAATAGTTGGGTGGCGGTGAAAATGTGGTATTTAGAGGATGTTCATTCTGTACATTTGTCTCATGGCTGATCTCTATTGAGTATTTACACTTACACAAACATATCGATAATTTTACAGTTCGTATCTGTTCTGTGAAGGCTCCTTTTTCAAGCCTTTTTTGGTCAATAACCTCCTAGTCTTTCCCAAAGACCTTTATCATCTAACTAGCTCCCTCCCACTCATTAGTCACTATGGATTTGCACTTCAGGATGTCTTTCCTTTCATCTAAAGATACTCCCATTCTGATGGTTGTTCTTCACTTTGTACTTCAGAGACAGCAAGAATTCAGAATTTTCTACTTTGACTATATCTATCTTACCATTATGTTTGAGGTTTATCTTAATTTGGTGTTTATAATTAGCTGTTTTAGATTTTACTGTTTGTTTAGGGATGAATAGATGTTTTCAATTTGCACTCCTTCCACAAACTGTCATATATCTTACAATATTCATAATATTTTTGTATGCAGGTTGTTAATTGAATTGAGTGAAATATAATTATCATATTTTACTTATTCACAAATTACTTCATCTCAGAATCCATTGACTCTGCCTTATTTAGAGAATTTTAGAGAAATTGTATTTACTTCCATGAAAACCTCGTAAAATGGGATTCTATTTTAGATTATCTCAAAGTGTCAATAGAATAAGCACCAATTGCATTCAATTTTTCTAAAGGTAACTTGTGTGTCAAGTAAAATGCCTGAGCATATGTCAACATCTTGAAGAAAGATTCTGACCTCCTGTGTGACACACAGGATGTGGTTGTAGGGAAATGTTTTAGCTGGTGGAATTTTTTAGGCACATGACAGTTCTAACTTATAAAGTTGATCTATTATATTTAGTTTTAGATAAACATTATCTTGCATCTTACAAAGAGATAACTGAAGGTGATGATAGGGACAAATGCTAATGAAGGTATAAATGTATCAATGTTTTTTTATAATTGTGATTTTTTTGGATATTTTTTGTCAAGGTTACAGTGTCCTTTAATTTTTCTGGTTGCTTGTTTATAGTTTAGGGATGCACCCAACTGTGTCCTGGGCTTACTCTTGGCTCTGTGCTACATAATCACTCCTAAAAGAGTTGGGGGCCATATGGGATGTTAGAGATCAAAACTGGATTGTAAGTAAGCAAGGCAAATGCCTTACCATTGTAATATCTCTCCAGTCTAAAGAGTTCTTAAATTTTGTTGGGTAATTTCTTGTTTTTGCTATAAGCAAGACATTTTTTGAGACTTTCAACTATAGAACAAGAATTCCTTTTCTTGAACTAGGGCAGGAAATTTTTAAGTATAAATAACTATAACAGATTCATCTTCTAGACTATATAGATGCAATGTGGTTATATGACATTGCTTTATTAATGTTGAACTTTTTGTTATTAGGAAATATTTAAGAATCAATGTCGGGGCCGGGCAGTGGCGCTGGAGATAAGGTGCTTGCGCTAACCTTAGGATGGACCACGGTTCGGTCCCCCAGTTCCCCATATGGTCCCCCGTGCCTGCCAGGAGCGACTTCTGAGCGAATAGCCAGGAGTAACCCCTGTGCGTCACCGGGTGTGGCCCAAAAACCAAAAAAAAAAAAAAAGAATCAATGTCTTTGTAAATCGATTTATCATATTTTTTTCTATAAAACTTTCAAAAATGCTACTTTTGTGTGAGGCACTGAGATAAATGCTGAGAAAAAAATGAATAAAACTACCATGGTACTATTTTTGTGAAGGAAACAATCCAGTGAAAGAAAATTAGACAACAACAAGTTACTGCTTAATTAAAAGCTATGAAATAAATGAGGACATGATGTGAAAGTATATTGTTTCCTTCTTTGATCATGTCTAGGGCATAGAAGGCTCTTTTCAGGAAAGTGTAATTATGGATTGGATTTGTCTCAATTTGAGTTAATTAGATGAGTGTGTAAATGGGCAAACTTGTGTAGGTATTTGAATGAACGTTTGTTCAAGTATGCATGTGCAGGCTTATTTCAAACAAGGAATCAGTGTATACAAAGATTTTAAGGCAGAAAAAAGACTGTTGTTTTGATGTTTTTATTTTTATTTAATTTTGGGTACATCTCTGTGCTGCACAGGAATTACTCCTGACTCTGTACTCAGAAATAACTCCTGGCAGGCTTGGGGAACGATTTGGGATACTGGGGAACCAACCCAGTTTGACCACATGCAAGACAAACACCCTACCAACTATGGTATCACTCTGGTCCATTTGTCTGAAATTTGAGAGCAAGCCAATGTACTTGTGGTCCTACCAGGGAAAAGTATGATAGGCTAGGTTCAGAGATGATGCAACCTTAGATTTCTTTTTGTTTTTTACCACACTCGGTGATGTTCAGGGGTTACTCCTGGCTATGCGTTCAGAAATCGCTCCTGGCTAGGGGGACCGTATGGGGCACCGAGGATAGAACCAGGTCCGTCTTGGATCTTCCAAGCGCTAGGCAAGCGTCCTACCAACGGGCTATCGCTCTGGCCTGTAATCTTAAGTTTAATGAAAAAAAGTTGTACAGAAACCTAAGTATGTTTTGGAAGAATTTTAAGACATCAAATCATAACATTTAGTCTAAAACCATTTTTATTTTTGCTTAGAGAAATTGATCATAAAGACAAAAAGATGCAATTAAAGGTTATTTAAGAGCACCATTGTATAGTCAGGGAGATAGATCAATGCTACTGCAGCCTCCATATTTGAATTTAATTATAACATTGCATGCCCTCCTCCAACATTGATGAGTTTAGATTTGGAAGCCCTGAACTCTAGATTATAAACCTCTAGTAATAAAGACAAAAAGATATTTATATCACGGTTACATTTTAGTTATATGCTTACCATATTGATTCTTACTATTTTCCTAAGTTATAATTTACATTTAATATATGGTCCTTGAATGATAAGACCAATCATTGTAAATGCAGACAGAACACTGACAGAGGGAAAATCATTTAATATGGGTATATTCAGAATATAAAAATAATAAAAATAACTACTATTCTTGTGTGTAGAGCTGGTCAAATAGCTATAGCTTATATTTTTTAATTCTTTTCTATTTTTTTTTTTTTTTTGGTTTTTGGGTCATACCCGACAGTGCTCAGGGGTTACTCCTGGCTCCATGCTCAAAAATTTCTCCTGGCAGGCACAGGGGACCATATGGGGCACCGGGATTCGAACCGATGACCTTTTGCATGAAAGGCAAACGCCTTACCTCCATGCTATCTCCCGGGCCCCTATTTTTTAATTCTTTTCAAATATCAATCCCTGTTTTCTTGTATATCACAATTTTACTTAGTTGGATTTATCAACATGGTAGATTGCCTCTAAATCTTGAAGGGTTTTTGCCATTAGGAGTTCTTCCTGAATTTGGTTGGCAGAGTGCTCTAATTTTACTCTCTGGATTTTATATATACTTTCCATATAATAAATAAACACAATTTATCCATAATATAAAAATCAATTACTCTAGACATGAAAAATGTATTTTGCCTATTTAATTGCAGAAAGAATCAAATATGAATGGGGATCATTCATAGCCACTAGTTAAAAGGAAGCATTGTTCTGTTTATTGGCTTAAATATTCCTTTCTTGTGAACCAAGATAACCAAACTAACAAAGCACAAATATATTTGGACATGGGAAGCAAATGCCTTGCATGAAGAAGATTATGGATATTTGTGAGGAAAATTACTGTCATATGCACTAATTCCAGAAACTGTGTGGTGTTGTTTCAGAATATATTTAGCTTTGAAATTTTGATACCATTTTTTTTAGAGCAGCACTTACATAGGAATTGTGATTTATTTATTACCCAGACTGTCCTCTTAAACTCCAATTCTTCCCCCAAAGACACACAACATACATACTTGGTGTGTGTAATGAAGAAAAAAATGCTTCTCTATATGCTGGGATAGTATTAGAAGAAAGTACTTAGATTTCATTTCTTTCTAGACTGTCTTAGCTAAAGAGGGCTACCTACCTTAATTAAAGCCTTGTTAGCATGAGGGTATAAAGGCCCAGGCCTCTTTCTGATTCTGGAAATATAATTACAGCATCTTCCATAGGACTTGCAGAGACTTCTGCTTCTGCGCCCTTTTGTTCAATCTTCCTTGTCTTCCAAAGGAATGGATTCCAAGTCTTGTTTACTAATCATGCCAGAGACAGCTTCCTAAGAAACTCAATTTCTAGGAGACAAGCCTACAAAACAAATGCAACCAACCAGCTATTGAATTCAGTCTTTAGTAAGTTAGTTTTTTTCCGTAAGACCATTGAGTGAATGTGGGTTTATTTCTTTCTACTTTTGCTAAGAAATGTAACTCTTAGCAGTATATGATTTTACTCTTCTCCCAAATTGTGCTACTTATTACAGATATATTTTACCTACATATGAAGAAATCATTTATTTTATATATCTTTGATATAAAAGTTGCCTTGAATTTTAGCCCGTTTTGTCACTTAGCTCCAACATTTGGCAAATATGAGTCTTTTTTTTAATACTACTTAAATTTGATGGCTTTCTAGATAATTGGAATGTTTTTTAAAAATTATGCAATAACATGGGGGCCAGGCGGTGGCGCTGGAGGTAAAGGTGCCTGCGCTAACCTAGGCCGGACCACGGTTCGATTCCCCCGGTTCCCGATACGGTCCCCCGTGCCTGCCAGGAGCGACTTCTGAGCACATAGCCAGGAGTAACCCCTGAGCGTCACCGGGTGTGGCCCAAAAACCAAAAAAAAAAAAAAAAAATACCCAATAACAAAAAAATAAAATACAACTTTAGTCGATTAATAAATGTTTAAAAGATCTTTCCTTTTTCCTGGAACTTTGAAATACTTAGTTGAAATAAGATTTTTTTTGTATGTTTTTTTTTTGGGGGGGGGATATGTTTTTTTATAGTGCAAAAATCAGTTATCTTCTTTCCCCCCAAAACAGCTGCTTTTAATTTCTTTTTCTTTTTAAATGTAGTGGTATATTCTAAAAACTTTCATATAGTACATAAGAAATATTGCTCACTTTTTTCCTTTTTCCCTTTTTTTCCCTGTTCTTGATAGCAATTTACCATCTGTATATGCAGGTGTGGCTGAGAATGGCACATAAACAACATTTTTTTCATGCTTTGCAACAGTGACATTGGATGTTTTTAGAAGTTTTTGTCACTAGCTATTTATATTAATTACTAGAGCTAGTGGTTTTCTTTATATGAAATTATTTGGACTGGATACATATATAATACTTGTATATGCATGATTTAGGCAATAATTTAAGAATGCATTCATACTTTTATTCCATAAAATTACATTCCTTTTATTTTGAATTGGCATGTAATAATTGTTACCATAATTACTGAAATTAGCATTTATAATTTAACAAATCACAGAAAAGACTACATACAGATCTCTTATAATTTTATTCAGGGATATATAATTTCATCATACTGTGTCTCTCTCCCACCTCCATAATGATTTATATCCATCAGTCACAATCAATTAAAGTTCATAAGGGGGAACTTTTGTGAAAGTAACAGGGTGAATTTCTCTTAAAACTAAATGTTAAATTAAATGTATTGGCTGCAGTTTTAAGTCTACATCTGTAAGAAACATGTATCCAGGATAGGTAAATGCTATGTTTTCAGGCTAAACAAGCTAAGGATATCACTGGGTTTTGGATAGACCAGTTAATTAAGACTTAAGATTTCTTTGTTTTACCTTTTAACAACAGCTGGTTAAGCCCAACTCTCTCTCTGTCTCTCTCTCTCTCTTCTCTCTCTCTCTCCCTCTCTCTCTCTCCCTCTCTCTCTCTCTCTCCCTCTCTCTCTCTCCTTATTTTTTTGATTTTGGACCACACTTGGTGACTTTCAGGGGTCACTACTGGATATGGGCTTAGAAATTGCTCCTGGCTTAGGGACCATATAGGACTTGGGGGGATCAAACCACGGTCCGTCCTGGGTCAGCAGCGTGCAAGGCAAACACTGTACTGCTGTGCCATTGCTCTAGTTCCCATACTCTTTTTTTAATCTAGTAAATTAAGATCCACTGACAAATTAATAAGGAGATATTATAGAGATATTTTTCCCTGCTTCCACTTCCATGATTTATGATATTTTAGTGGCTACACAAACTTGATAGGGAATTAGGGGTTATCTATGGTTACAAAGGAGACTTCTGTTTGATCTATTCTATTCATTGCTAGATACTGGATTTCTGAATGTTTTGTATTGAATGGAGCAACATGTCATATTTTTCAATGACACAATTGGCTAAACCCCAAATGAAACAATTGTATTTTATATTTGAAAGTGCAAAAGCTTCTGGATGTTGACACATTTTGTAGGTAAAAAAAGTAAATTATTCTTTGTGCCCGAGATTCCGCTTTTAACAAAGAATGGGATTTCATCTATTTCTCCTCGTTCTGTTGAGCTCTATTAGCACAAAGACATCTGAATCATGACATCTAGCTGAAACCAAAACTTTTGTCCTTGTGTAGGGTAATGGGGTATTAAAAACAAGTTGTTTTGTTTCCAGAAACTGGGCAACTGTCTTGGGGAACTGGAATATGCATAGGAATATGCAATATGCTAGAACATCTCTTTACTTGAAAACCATGATGCAGAGTTGTAAAAAGGGATAGATATGTCCCATCAAAGTGCATTCTTTATTAAATTCTTCAGTATGAAGTATTTGAAGTATATATGAAGTATATATCACAAATTTTAAGTAGTTTATTTTTGCATAGATATTAAAATGTTTGATTTAAGTATATGGTCTATCAGTATGAGCACTGTTAAAATATTTAAGTCCTCAATTAAACAGGAATTAGGCACAAGATAGCCTAAGGTTTTACCGAACAAGGACTTTTGGTTTTAGCTTACTGGGATAAACTAAAATTTTATCGTTGTAAATGAAATGGGACTCAAAAGATATAAAGTGGAAGTTTTTAGATATACTAACTCTGGATGTTTCTCTGAGAATCTGAAGAAAGTGAGAGAAAAATGTTTCTGTGAGATTTTGAGCCTGTTAAGTTTGTGAAATTTTGACTTTATAATATAAGTCTTTATAAAGTAAGGAAGGTTTTGAGAAACTCACACTAGGAAACTGCAACAGAATGTTGCTGTTGCTAAAACTTATATTACTCTTGGGGCCAGAGTGATAGCACAGTGGTAGGGCATATGCCTTGCATGCAGCTGTCCAAGATGGACTCGGTATCCCATATTGTCCCCCGAGCCAGGAGCGATTTCTGAGCGCATCCAGGGGTCCTCAAACTTTTTAAACAGGGGCCCAGTTCACTGTACCTCAGACCATTGGAGGACCAGACTATAGTAAAAACAAAAGTTATGAACAAATTCCTACGCACACTGCATACATCTTATTTTGATGTGAAGAAACAAAACAGGAACAAATAGAATATGTGGCCCACGGACCGTAGTTTGGCAGAAGTAACCCCTGAGCATCACCAGGTGTGACCCCCAAAAAACCAGAATCAAAACCAAATTATATTACTCCTTTCCATACTTTTTTTTTGTAGATAAAGAGGACTAATTGCTAGCAGACACATTAGTTTCAGTTATCATCTGTTTTCATGATTTCTTTAAAACTGGGAACCTTATATTTTATCACCAGCTTAGGAAGAGAAAGAGGGGATTTAAAATGAGCTCTTAATAAACAATTTGTTAATATTGATATTACAAATGTAAAATAATGGGGCCGGAGTGATAGCACAATGACAGGGTGTTTGCCTTGCATACAACTGACCCGGAATGGACAGTTCCCGTCATCCCATGTGGTTTTCTGAGCCTGCCAGGAAGTATGTCTTAGTTTAGAGTCTGAAGTAACCCTTAAGTGCTGCCCAGATGTGGTCCAAGAAGCAAAAACAAACAAAACAAAAAAACAAGTAATACAATGAGATTTATTTTAGTACATAGACATATGAAATGGTGGTTTCTGAACAGTGCATGCACATACAATGAACAATCCAGCTTGACAGTCACAGAGTCACAAGTCATGTTTGTTATTGAGAAAACACATATATTGATCTAAAATATAAACCATTGCAGTATCTTTGAGAAGTGTGCAACTATGTAAAGAAAGCCAGAAAGAGTAATTACATTCAAAAGGGCTTTAAAGAAGTGCAATATAAATCAACCTTGCTTATTAATAGATATCTCAGAAATACAATCTTGAAAAAATTTACATGGATATTTATCCTTCTTCTGGCTATTTTTCAGTTTTATTCATGTTACAGTGAATTGCATAATTGCATAATTCCTTAGAGCTATGTATTATTCCATTCTATATATGTACCATATCTTCATGATCCACTTATCTATTTTTGGACGTCTAGATTGATTCCAACTTTTTGTTACTGTGCTGAGTACTGCAATGAATAGTGGTGTACATACACCCTTTTGAATACATATTTTTCTGTTATGTGGATAATTACCCCAAAGTGAAATTGTTGGGTCATTTGACAGCGAGATTCTGAATTTACTGAGACACCTATATATTGTTTTCCATAAGAGATGGACCAGACAAAATTCCCACTATCTTTTTTGTCACAACCTTCCCAACACAAAGTTTTCCTAGATATCTCATTTGTAAAATAAAAATCCATGAGTTGTGAGATCACCCCACACATCATATCTCTAATCCCAAGAAGATGAGTCTAAAGCAGCAGGGTAGTGGCAAAAGATTAATAAACCAAACCAGTCAGGAGTCAGTCTGCACCTCAGGGTGTCATTTCCAAGCACCAAGCCAAACTCCTTTTCTTTCTATCCCAGAACCAAATCCACTAGAGCAGGGCAGGGCAGAGCAGAATGATCCAAGTGGCTTTTACATATCAAAGGAATAGGTTATTGAGAAGAGTATGATTAAGGAAGAAAACCTTTATTTTGGGTTAATTTCTGAGTGTCATCTTATAATTCCACCATTTCTGTTTAAAACAAAGAAAAGAAAAAGCTGGGTGTCATCTTACACTCATTGTCATCTTAATTTGGATTTCCCTGGTAAAAAGTGTTGAAGAGCATTTTGTCATTTGCCTGTTGCCATATGTTGATCTTCCACAGAGAAATGTCAATTCATTTTCTTTGTCCATTTTTTTTGTGTTTTTTTTTTTTTATGGGTCACACCTGGCAGTGCTCAGGGGTTACTCCTGGCTCCATGCTCAGAAATTGCTCCTGGCAGGCACGGGGGACCATATGGGGCACCAGGATTCGAACCGATGACCTTTTGCATGAAAGGCAAATGCATTACCTCCATGCTATCTCCCGGGCCCCTTCTTTGTCCATTTTTGATAGTTTTGTTAGGTTTGGGGAGATTAATATTAGTGAATATGTTGTATATCATAGATATAAACCCTTTATGTCACATATTGAGTGCAAATATTTATGTGTGGTATTTTGAAAAACTGCTTGAGGGGATGTAGTGGTTTAAATAAATGTTGTCTAGAATATTCTTGACCTCAGAGTATAATGAGAAGAAGAGAAATAGAGTGGAGAATTGAAATACAGATGTGAAATAGCAGGAGACAGGGTCAAGGGTATTCAGGAACATTAGTGTTATTAAAGAAGGACAGAAATAAATAAATAAATATCTAAGCCACATAACAACATTAAAATCATGAGATTGACATTTTAACTATCAAACTTAAAATGGTGAATGTGACATGGCAGACTGGGGTTGAAGCAGGCATGAGATGAACTCTGGGAGTATTTGGTAGAGGGCATTGACACTGGTGGTGGGATTAGTACTAAAATATTTAATGTCTCAAAATAAACTATGCATAGCTCTGTAAATCATGGTGCTTTAAATATGAAATTAAAAAGACAGCAATAGAATGGGAAGATAGATCAACGGGCTAGAGAACATGCTGTGCATATGGGTCACCTAGGTCAATCTGGTTTATAGTCATTCCTGAGCTCTGTCCTGGGAGTAATCCACGAGCACCAATGAATGGATATAGAACAACAAGTGATAAAAGGAAAGTAAGCTATTGTTTTTATTTTTGAACATCATTATTATATACCGCTATAATACTGAGCTCTATCTACTAAGTCAATACCAACATAACTATCCACTGATACTTCTTTTGCAATATTATAATTTGTTCTCTTTTGTAATTAAACTAGACTTGTCTCTCTTCTTACACTATTGAGTTTAGTTGTGCACTTGAATCCAAGATGTCATTATTATTAAAAGACCTTAAGAAATAAAAAAAATTGACATCAGTAAATGAAAAAGGAATAGACAAAGAGAAGAAAAGAAGTGGGTTTAAGTGGTTTTTTTTTTGAGGGGGGCCACACCCGGTGACGCTCAGGGGTTACTCCTGGCTATTCACTCAGAAGTCGCTCCTGGCAGGCATGGGGACCATATGGGGAACCGGGGGATGGAACCGAGGTCCGTCCTAGATTAGCGCAGCACCTTACATCCAGTGCCACCGCCTGGCCCCCGGGTTTAAGTGTTTTATAAGACGTTGAGGAAAAGAGGAAAAAGCTAGCAAACAGAACATAAATCTACACAAATCTTTAAGTTTCCTTCTTAAATAGGGACATGGAGATGGACATGGACATAATTTGGGTCTTACATCTGAAAAGGTAACAAATGTGGAACTACCCAGAGAAGCAGGATACTACTGATGGTCATAGTACTTTGAATATTTCACAAATGGGGTATCTTAGCTAGTATTATAAGGGCAGTCCAAAATTATTTAAGTATTAATCAAGGGTTCCATAAGATTTTATGAAGGAAAGGAAATTAGTTGAATAGATAAAACTGAAGTTTTCCTTAGGGGGAATTATCTACCACACCATACATGGTGCTGAGGATTATCCCATTTTCCGCAGCATACAAGGTAAATGCTTTAACCTCTGTCTTAATTTCTTATAATGAGTTAGCAGCACATGGATAGTGGGTTGAGGATGATAATGTGGATTTGGGATAACTATTTTCAGCACTTTTTATCATGGCAAAAAAAGTCCCCTTTGTGGCAAGAGCTGTTAGGATGTTCAGAGAATTGGAGCAGATTTGGAATTTTCATTTCCAGTTTTCTTTCAACCAACTATGAAAAATTAATCTTGGCCAGCTCTCACTGAATTTGGTAATGTACATTAT
Source organism: Crocidura indochinensis (assembly GCA_004027635.1). Classification (NCBI taxonomy): domain Eukaryota; kingdom Metazoa; phylum Chordata; class Mammalia; order Eulipotyphla; family Soricidae; genus Crocidura; species Crocidura indochinensis. The sequence goes on along the minus strand of PVKC010006910.1, from coordinate 13,233 downwards.
AGGAAGGAGCTAGTAGAATAAATATAGTTAGAAAAATATCATCACATTAATCTCAGTGGTTGTAGGAAATTTGAAATTTGACTTTGAAATCTAAGGCTGCAAAATGGACCTCATCTTTTCTTATAGCAGAGCAATATTCCACTGTGTATGTGCATCATATTTTCTTTATGCAGTTATTTGTTCTCAGGCACTTCGGCTGTTTTTAAGTTTTGGCTTTTGTGAACAGTACTGAAATGAAGAAAGTGCAAATGACTTTTCTTAATTTACTGTTCTATTCTTAAACCTCTGTTCATGAAATGTATCAGTTGTAAAATTGCTACTGCTACTTTTATTTTGACCCTTGAGGTTCCATGAATTAGTTGAAAAAATTATTGGATTAATGTGTAAACCACCTTCCAAAAATATTCCAAACCTCATAAACAATGCTCTCCTAGAGCTCATAAAACTCATACTTAATGGGAAAATTGTTTTGTTATTGACAGTATCTGTTGGATCAAAGAAATGCTTGTTTTCTATACATTACAAGGAATTATATGGCTGAACAAAAGTAGACTTTTTGGAATTTAAAACCCTCCAAGGTATTAATGAATATTTAGTGTTTTGTCTCTTCTAGGTACAAACGCCTTTCTACCTGAATGAACACATAAACTAGACATTGCAACTTTTTTTTTTAAATATCTTATATGTGGGGGGAACACCAAACCCTGCCACTCCAGCATTCCTTTTTCTTGTTTTGTTTGCTTTTGATATTATTTTCCTTCTCCTTTTTCTTTCACTTTTTTCTTTCTCTTTCACTTTTGTGGATATTATTTGGTGAATTTTTTTTTAGTAGTTGATACCAGATTTTTCTTCTCTTTTCCTTAACCTTTTTATCTCCAACAGAATAGCATAACTTGAATCATTCAGCCTCATAAATTGAGGGGGGAAATGATGATACCAGGACCAGTCATACGAACATGTAGTGCAAATAAAAGTTGACCAGACTGGAACACCAAACCCAAAGTCAATGACAGAATAGATACCCAATCTACAACCTTCTGTAAAGTGGAGACCAGTTACACTAGTATTCTAGGGGGGTAAAGGAGGGAGATATGGGAGACATGCTGGGAACAGGAGTGGAGGGAGGACAACATTGGTGGTGGGAATGCCCTTCATTCATTGTCACTATGTACCATAAATAATTCTGTGTAATGCACTTCAGTCACAATAAAAATATCTTTATTTAAACACCTTGATTTCAAATATGATTGTAGTTGGGTTTCAAGTCATATAAAGAACACCCCCTTTACCAATGCAACATTCACATCACCAATGTCCCAAATCTCCCTCTTCCTCCCTACCCCCGCCTTTACTCGAGACAGACTTTCTACTTTCCTCATTCATTCACATTGTTATGATAGTTGTCAGTTTAGTTCTCTAACTGTGCTCACTACTTTTTGTGGTGAGCTTCATATCGTGACTTGGACCTTCCAACCCTCATCTCTTTTGTCTTTTAGAATTATTGCAAAAATGTATTTTATTTTTCTTAAAACCCATAGATGAGTGAGACTATTCTATGTCTATCTCTCTCCCTCTGATTTATTTCACTCAGTATAATAGATTCCATGCACATTCATGTATAGGAAAATTTCATGACTTCATCTCTCCTGATGGCTGCATAATATTCCATTGTGTATATGTACCACAGTTTCTTTATTCATTCATCTGTTGAAGGGCATCTTGGTTGTTTCAAGAGTCTGGCTAATGTAAATTGTGCTACAATGAATATAGGTGTGAGGAAGAGATTTTTGAATTGTATTTTTGTGTTCCTAGGGTATATACCTAGGAGTGGTATTGCAGGATCATATGGGAGCTCAATTTCCAGGGTTTTTTTTTTTTAGGAATCTCCATATTGTTCTCCATAAATGTTGGACTAGACAGCATTCCCACCAGCAGTAAATACGAGCTCCTTTCTCTCCACATCCCTGCCAGCACTGCTTGTTCTCATTCTTTGTGATGTGTGCCAAACTCTGTGGCGTGAGATGATCACAACTGGTTAGCAACTTGCAAAAAAGCAAACTCAGACCCCCAGCTGACACCATGCAGGAAGGTAAAATCCAAATGGATTAAAGATCTTGATATTAGAACTGAAACAACATGTGGGTAAAACACTCCATGATATTGAGACTAAAGGCATCTTCAAGGAGGAAACAGCACTCTCCAAACAGAGGAAGCAGAGATAAACAGATAGGAATATATTAAGCTGCAAAACTTCTGCACCTCAAAGGAAATAGTGTCCAGGATACAAGAGCCACCCACTGAATGGGAGAAATTATTCTCCCAATACTCATCATAAGGAGCTAATTTCCAAAATATATAAGGCACTGACAGAACTTTACAAGGAAAAAACATCTAATCCCATCAAAAAATGGGAGAAGAAATGAACAGACATTTTCTCAAAGAAGAAATACTAATGGCCAAAAGACACATGAAAAAATGCTCCACATCACTAATCATCAGGGAGATGCAAATCAAAACAACTATGAGATACCATCTCACACCACAAAGAAGTTGCAACTTTTTAAGCAAAAGATTTGCCTCATTCTTTACAATAGTAGTAGATGTGACAATTTGATAATTTCATTTTTTTCCTTCTTTATTTGGGAACAAATTCTGATTTATCATTTATTCATGTTTGACAACACCTCAAACTATCCTATATTTTAATTTCCTTTCCCAAATAGAATCACGAATCTCATGTTGAAACTGAGAAGCCTCCATTATTTCCAAAAGGCAGTTTGCAGTGAGGGTCTCAGTCACACTCTTTAAGATAACCTGCTTTGTTCACAATTATCTTAGGCTGTTTTACTTCCAAGTAGCAGCTCTTTTAAGGATCCATTTAGCATTCTTGAGCTTAATTTTTAGTAAAAACAAATGTGAATAAATACTCTAATAATCGTAACTGTGTTCCCCTTCATCCCAGCAATTCTCTGTTTTTCTTTAAGATAGAGGAATAGCCTGTTGATTTTTCCTTTGGTTCAGAGTATATTCTCAGATACCCAAAGGACATCGGGCTGCTGTGATTCTTGTCTTAGTGGGGGATAATTTAGGAATCCAGGGAGCTTGGCAAAGCCCTCCAATTTATATTTACTTCCTTGGGCAAGGCAACACATTAGAAATGAAGGCTCAGAAACAGCCTTGGGCTTATCATACTTCCCTGAGGTAATTATGCAAAGTAAACTCTAATAAAGATCATGGGTTATACACATAAGAGCAGCTTAAATCCATGCTTCATTTAAGCTCATTGTGATGAGAGGATATTTGCTTGTTTGTTGCCTTTTCCCTATGGAGTAAAAGATGAATGTTTATTTTAGGGAAGCATAACTTGTTCTTCAAGGAGAGATGGTTAAATGATGAAGAAAATCATGTCCAGAGGGATGACAGGTGACTTAACCTTTGGAGTTTTAAATGTTTGTTATGAGGGATTCTAACTAGGGATGCTTCTGTGAAAAAGAGCCATGCATTTTAAGAATAGCTCCCCCTTTTATCTTGGTGCCTGATGAGGACTTTTCTGGGATTTTCATACCTAATTTACCTAATTTTCCTCAAGTGTGAGAATAATTCAAACTCGGAATAGGTGAAAATAGTAGGTAGTTGTTTTAGTATGTCTGGACTGCTTTAACATAATATCAGAGACTTAATGTCTTAAAATGGCATAAATTTATTTTTCAGAGTTATTGAGTTGGAGAATGCCAAAGGTTGGGAAAATTGTGATCTTCTGAAGCTATGTTTAATTCTTAAATTTTATACTGTAGTTTTACATGTTGAAATGGAGTAAAGATCTTTCCAAGTTTTCTTGCATAAGGGTGCCAATTCTGCTTAACCAGGGTTTTGCTAATAAGCTAATTACCTTAAGGCTCTACTTTTGAGTAATTGTACTATGCAGGCTAATTATTTCTATACATGAGTGCAAAATATTGTGGAAGTCTAGGGAACCTAAATATTTTATTCAATGTACAAGTAATTGTGATATTGATGATTGGTTTGAGGGACAAATACATTGCATTGTCAAGGGAAGTCTGATTATTTTCCTTGGAGTCCTATTGATGTCAAGTATTGCTCTTCCTGATTCCATTCTCTTTTAGATCCTAAAGTCTGTGAGCCAATCTATCTGGCTCTCTTAATAACAAGACAGGAATGATAAAACAAGTCAGGAAGTCTTGTTAGAAGTCTTAGAAGTCTTATCCATACCAGCAGGTGGAGTCTGGAACATAGCCATGTGTACGTGGAGGTATGGAATAGAATCAGTTTTTGACGTGACACAAAACAGCTCTGAGCTATGACATCTGATTGGCATCCCACATCTTAATCTCTCCCAGGTGTCAAGAGATGTCAGTAAGGATATGGTTTCTTTATTCTAGTACTTCTCATCAGAGATTTAGAACTCATTAAAATTTGTGATAACCAGTCTTATGATTAAAAAAATAGTAATATTGATGGTGGCTAAGCTTTATGGAGCATATTAATTTAACACTATGAGGAATGAACTTTTTAAGCTTTTTGCAAGAATTTCTCATATTTTTTACAGTAATCTTAAGAAATATTTTTATTTTCACAATACAGTTGAGAACATGAAAATTTGAAAAGGTTAACTTGCTTAAGTTTATACAACTATTAAGCTCGATACTAATTTTTGTAAACTATTTTTTTGCTTTTTTGGGCCACAGCCTGTGACACTCAGGGGTTTTTATAAACTTCTGACTCTATAATATACATTATAATCCAATCCTCTAATTTTTCACTCACATTCACAGATGCTTTTCATTAGAACTCAAGTGATTAACTCTTAAGACCAGAATAGTCTTGTTCTAGAATCTGGTTTGTTTATATCTAATCAAGCATTATCAAATTTAGGTCTGTATTTTTGTATATTAATATTGGATTTGGCCTTATACATTTTTATTTGTTCTTTCTTAATAGACTAATTTTTGTTTGTTTGGTTGGTTTTTTTGTTTTTGGGTCACACCCAGCAACGCTCAGGGGTTACTTCTGGCTCTACATTCAGAAATCTCTCCTGGCAGGCTCGGGGGACCATATGGGATGCCAAGATTCAAACCACCATCCTTCTGCATGCAAGGCAAACACCTACCTCTATGCTATCTCTCCGGCTCCTCGATAGGCTAATTTTTATTGTGTAGTTTGTATTTCACACTTTTAGCGGTTAAACATCTTACTGGCTCTTTGAAAAGGTTTATATCCCAATTTCCCCAGCCCCCATATTCTCATTATGTGATGCTGCTCCTGCTGGAACATTGTCTTTCTAATGCTGAGTCAGGGAATGAGGCTTCTTCTATCATGAGGTTACAATGGTCCTTAGTGGTTCCTCTATGTTCAGTGTGATCAATGAAGAATGAGAGAATGAGTTCACACACTTTCTTCTCAATTCACAATGTTTGAAATGACATGAAGTGCCTTGCTTGACAGGATCATTTCACATGACACTTTTTGAGGCAAAAGATCTAAGAAATATAATTTGAGTTTTGTATTTTGTTTTATTTTCAGTGCTAGGGGCAAACTCAAGGCATCATACATGCAAGGTAAGTTCTCTACTGCTAAGCTATATCCTCCGGCCTTTGGAACCTGTTTCTTAATAATAGTATGAACAACAGAATTGAATCTGAACAACCAACCATCCTCCATATGCTTACTAACATCTAGATATTCTGCATAAAAATGATTGCGTGTGAGTGAATACTAAACGTTCTAAAATAGCTTAGAAGCTGCAAACTTGGAATCAGTATATTTATAGGAATTCTGGAAAGCTTTGTGGGCTAAATTCTCTGGGTGCCTTTGTACAGTTTATTTGACTGGGCTTCTGTTTCCATATGAGATTACGTTCAACCTTCCATAATGAGTTTTGCCAGGCAATTAAAACACCGATGATGCCCAATACCTGAGTGCCAGATATACCTTTCTGTTCCTATATCTGCTACTTTTCCACAGCTGGAACCATAAAGCTCCTGCCATCTGACTTTGAGCATAGATAATGCTTGGAACTGGAGGCCAGGAATCTTTAGTATTGATAATGAGGTTTCCTTTGCTAACCATACTTTCCAATTTTTTTTTTACAAAAACCTTGGCTTTAACCCAGAGCAGTGTCTCAAAATAATTGGTAGATTGTTAGCACATAATCACCACTTAATACAACTTTATCAACTTGATTTCTCTTATATCCTTTCTTCTAACTATTCTCACCCCCCCCCCCCTTTGTCCACATCCAGTGGTGCTCAAGGATTACTCCTGACTCGGAGTAATCAGGAATCACTCCTGATTGTGTTCAGAAGACGATAAGGGATACCAAAGATTTAATCCAGGTCGGCCACATGCAAAGCAAATGCCTTACCTGCTGTGCTATTGCTTGGGTCCCAGCCTCTTACTATTCTTCTCTAGATAATGCACATCATTGAATATCCACTGCTAAACAGAAAGGTTGTCTCAGTCACTTTTTACTCTTTCCAGAAATTGTTCATTCTTTCCCACTGCTTATCACAAAACTGTCACTTCACTTACTCCAAGCATATTCCATTACCTGTGAGTGTTCCTATTCACTAGTTTTTATCTAACTTAAATCTAGGAAGATACTGATAAATCAGAGGAAAGAGACAAATCTGATGCCAGATTACTCACTCCAGGGAGTGGCATCAGTCTATCTGAGTAAATTTTTAAACCTGCCTTCCTAGAGAAGTTCAGTATTCTCAACATGACAGTCATAGAGAGTGAACGAATCAAGTTCACTTACCTTTCCACATATAAAGTCTCCTGCAAGATTCCTTCATAGTTATATCTGGCCAGCATATGAAATGTATATTTACCTCACCTTGCAGAATAAAAAGGAGACAAAAATGATTGAGAGATGGGAAACCATCTTATACTTTAAAAAAAAAAAGGTAGAATATCTGATCCACAAGCTTATTTTAATAAAAGAGTATACAGGAAATAATTATTAAACAGAATTTTCCCTTTGGATTCTAACTTAGGGGTGTTGTGGTGTGATTGGGCCACATCCAAATATATTCAAGGATAACCCCTGACTCTGCTAGGCAAGTGCTTCAGGCCTTATGATATCTATCTATCTCCTTTAAATCCTCATTCTAAAATGCTGAACATTGTTTGGGAGATGTTTATGCTTCTGCGTAGGTGAATTTGAACTTTATTTTCTCTTTTTTTTTTCTGGACATGCAGCATGGTACAATATGAGAACGGTTGTTACTCAGAAAATAGGATTTTATTCAAGGAAACAGTGTATTATATATTTATGTAGTCTCAGAAATACTTTTTTTTTGTTATCTTTCTAAATCCCCACACAAAAGAATGGAAACAATCATGCACTCATAGACAAACATTAAGTCTCCATCACTGCTTAGAAAGCAATCTCCAGTGCCATTCCATGCAACAGCAGGAGATTCTGTGTCTTGAAATTTATTCATCATCTTTTTTTTGTTGTTGTTGTTCACACCCGACAGCGCTCAGGGGTCACTCCGGGCTCTACACTCAGGAAATGGCCCTGGCAGGCACGGGGGACCATATGGGATGCTGGGATTTGAACCACCGTCCTTCTTACCTCCATGCTATCTCTCTGGCCCCATATTTATCATCCTTTTTAACTGGGTTGCAAGATATACCAAAATGTTGCTACTTCACTGATTTCTCTTGGATATTTGGCATTTATTATTTTTAGCCAAGATATTGTTCTTTATCATAGATTTGTAATATTCCACAGAACTATTTCATACTTTGCCAAGGTATGGACATTTTCTTCTGTAGATTTTTATTTTAGGGGCTAATAAAGTAAAGTGGGTATTTTCTTGAACACTATTTTTGTAATACTTTGGGATAACATTTAAAAAAGAGTAAAGAGTGACCAGACCAATAGTACTGGGATTAAGGTGCTTATTTTGTATGTAATTAACCTCAATTTTATCTCTAGTCCCAAATAGTTCCTTGAGCACTATAGGAAATAATCTCCAAGCATAAAGTTAGGAGAAGCCCCAGATATGTCCTACCCACTAAAAGTATTTTTTTTAAAGGAAGAGAAAAACGTAAGTTATTGAGCAGTTACTTTATTATTTTGTTTTTGCTTTGTTTTGTTTTCAAATTCAATTTTATGATCCATTTTGCTACTCTGTGTCTCTTAACTGGTGCATTTAGTCCATTGACATTGAGAGAGAGGATTGTAATGGGATTTTGTATCATCTTTTGTAGGAGTTTGGTGTGCTCGTTGGGTCTCCTTGACTTAAAGTAGACCTTCAGCTCTTGTTTTAAGATTTGTTTTGAGTCTGTAAAGTTTCTGAGCCACTGTTTATCCATGAAGCTGTGTATTCTTCCTTCAAACTAGAATGAAAGTCTGGTTGGGTGAAGTATTTTTGGCAAAACATTAATTTCATTGAATTTTGTCACTATATCCCACCACTGCCTTTGGACCTAGAGGGTTGCTTCTGATAAACCTTTTATAAAATTCAAGAATGCTTCTTTTTATGTAATTTCTTTTTATGATCATGCTGCTTTCAGTATTATATCTCTATCTCTAGAACCACTAATTCTGTGACATGATTCTTTATGGGGGGGTTCTTCATGGGTCTCTGGGACACAAATGATTCTTATATAATTTCTAATGAATTTATTCCAGAGATTTACTTTCTGTTTGCTTGTTTGGAGGATGTTTTTTTCTATCTTCTGTATGCTTATTTTAGGGCTCTTTTCCAAGCTCTTCTGTTGTATGGAAGTATTATGCAGCTCTTATTCTAGCTCACTAATTCTGTCCTCAACAGCTGTTATTCTGTTAGTGAGGCCTTCCAATTAGTTTTTCATTTCACCTACCAAGTTTTTCATGTCTGTCTCTGTTTTTCTTTTGAAATTTTTCTCATTTTTACTCTCATTCTCTCTTGAGTCTTATTTGTGATTTATTTGGTTCATTTCATGGTTTCTTTGAGTTCTTTGAATATCCTCCACATTTCTTCTCTAAAGTCCTTATTAGACATTACTTACATTAGACAGTGGCTGGTGCTTGTCGGGTCTTCAGAGCTACCATCTTCATTCTCTAAGATTGTTAGGGCTCTTTGTTGTTTCCCCATTGCTATCACTGCAGTTTTTTTTTTTAATGTATTGTGCTGGGGATCATTGACTTGAAGAAAATGCTCAGCTACAGAGCATAGTATACCCCAGTCTGGTTTTGTCCCTTCCTGGGCAAGACCTCACTCAACTCACTGCCATGTTGGTGTCTGTCTCTATGACCTCTGGGGCAGGGTAATAATGAAACATGCAGGTCTGGTTTCATCCCTTCCTGACCTGGGCTGACTTTGTTTTTATTTTGGGATCACACCTCGTAGTGATTCAGGACTTACTCCTGGCTCTGTCCTCAAGGTTCACACCTGTACTATTCAGGAACATATGAGGTTCCAGGGATGGAAACTGGGTTACTTGTAAACAGTTAAGCACCTTCCTTACTGTACTATCTTTCTAGTCAATAGAGGCTACTTTACTACTCATAGCAAGTTTTGAGAACTAATATATAATTGACATTTAACATATTAATTCTTTTGGGTCAGAGCGATAGAACAACTGTAGAATATTTGCCTTTCATGTGGCCAACCCTGGAAAGACCCCGCTTCAATTCCCAGTTTCCCATATGGTCTCCTGAGCCTGCCAGGAGTGATTTCTGAATGCAGAGCCAGGAGTAACCCCTGAGAGCCACCAGATGTGATGACTCTCAACCCCCCCAAAATAAAACAAAAAATACTAATTTTGATATATAATATATATCACAAAATCACACAGTAACTTGAGTTTATTTCCACCCAACATAAATACAATTTTTTTTCTTGTGAAGAGATTTTTAGAAAATCTTTTTCTAGGAGCCTGAGAGATAGCATGGAGGTATTGCATTTGCCTCGTAATGCAGAAGGTCAGTGGTTCAAATCCTGGCATCTCATATAGTCCCCTAAGTCTGTCAGGAGCAATTTCTGAGCATAGAGTCAGGAGAAAACCCTGAGCACTGCTGGGTATTGCCCAAAAAACAAAAAAAAATCTTTTTCTAAAATAAGTAATTAATAAATAAAATAATAAATAATAAGATAAAATTCCTTTTTATTCTTTTAGAAAATTTCAAAATACAGCATTATTAACTATAGTCACTAGACTGAACACCAAATCCTCAGAAGTTATTTATCTTACAACTGGAGATTTTCACCTTTTTTTTTTTTTACCACCTTCTCTCATTTCTCCTCTGCCTCTGGAAACTACCACTCTGTTCTTTTATCAAAGTTTAGGTATTTTTAGATTCCACAAGGAAGTGATGTCATACAGCATTTGTGTATCTGATTACTTTTCTATTATTATTATTATCATTATTATTATTATTATTATTATTATTATTATATGAGCTCCTCTGTATGCCAATTAGCTTAGAAATATGTATTTAGAGCTTTGTCCATCTTAAATTTTTTTCTGTTGAATACTCTCTATATTTTGGATATTAACCAGTATCAGGAATATAATTTCAGATATTGTCTCTTAGTCTATAGATGATCTTTTTCTTTTGCTAATGATTTCCTTTGCAACAACACTTTCCAGTAAGACAGTACTTTCTATTTTATGAATGATTAAATCGGTATCATATTAATAGCACTTGGCAGAAAATAATACAAAGCAAAGTCTCTGAATTCTATTTCTAGAATTCTGCTCCCTTCAGTCACTTGTTGTCAAGGTTTATGTGGACTCTAGCAATATCATGTCTTGCTGCTAAACAAAACTCAGCAATAAATATGAGTAATGCATAAAGTAATAATTCATTCTGAAACTAGGGCATGTAGCTTTAAACCTTTCCTTCTGTCCTTGAACAAATCACATACTGATTTCAAGGAAAATTTTGTGTGTACAAAAAAATCAAGAAGTAATCTGGTGGTTCTTGATTAGCAGTTACATTTGCGCATATATACAGAAACTCATTTACTTTTTTTTTCATGAAACTTCTCTACAAAAGGGATTGATGGTAATTTTGTTGTTTAATGCTATCATTTTTATGCAGTGAATTGGGAATGCTTGCTGGGTTTTGCAGTTGAAAACAACTCAATTTGATCTAAACACAAGAAGTATGGGTAGTTACCTATTATTATATTACCAATACTGCTGTTTCACTTTTGCACAAAGTTCTCACACAAATGTTTATGGCTAAAATAGCTATCCCTTATACTTTAAAGAAATTATGGAAGTAGTAATACCACACAATTGAACTACTGTCATCATAAGATATAAAAAAAGCAGCAAGAGATAAATGGTCTTGTTATTGACTGAAGTGAAGTAAAATGACCCTGTGATTCATATCTGATTGTCTTAATAACTTCAATGCATACAGACAATGTCAGAAGGCCATCCTGAAACTATCATTTGCCAAAAGAATGTTGTTACTTACTAGAGGCATGACTCCAACCTTATCAGAATGTCAGAAAAACAGCCTTGGCATCTGCGTCTGTTGACTGGCAGGAAACCCATCTGTAAGCCAGTGATATGGGGATCTGGCATGTGTGGAATGTGATTTTATTTTACTGAGAATAAAAAAGCTGTATCCTTGAAATGACAAGTGTTGATTTGTCTGTTAGGGGTTGGTGACTGCTGTGTAGCTTTATTTTATTTTTTTAATCAGTTTATAGCAGGACTAAGAAAGGACCTTACTTACTCACAATAATTCAGAATAAGAGAATTAAAATGCCATATCTCAACAAAAACATTTAAACAGGGTTTCTGTAACACTTTGTAGGTAGTTGAAGCAGATAGATGTCTTTTTTGATACCTTTTAAATTTTTCCTTTAATTTTTTATTTAGTTACTCTACAAAATTATTACATCCTAGATATCTTATTATTAAAAATGTTTGAAAAAGTGTATGAAATAGAGCACTGTTTATAAGGCAAAACAAATATATTAAACTACAATTATAAAATATATAAAGATTAATTTATTTGGTGTTTTAAGTATATATATACATATATATATTAGTATTTGGGGGTCACACTTGGTGATGCTCAGTGGTTAACACGGCTCTACACTCAGAAATCACTCCTGGCAGGCTCAGGGGACACATATGGAATGGCGGTGGTTCTTTGAGGGCCTGATATCGGCTCATTTTTTGGGCACTTTTCTAGTTTCTTAAGTTGTTCTGTTAAGAACATTCCTATCACCAATATGCCTGAATCGAGTACAGGCAGAGGAGGGAGTTGGAGCGCACTGGTGTCATAAACTTCTTGTTTGTTTGTTTGTTTGTTTGTTTTTGGGCCCCGGCCAGTGAAGTTCATGGGTTACTCCTAGCTCTGTGTTCAGAAATTGCTCCTGTCTTGGGGGACCATATGGGATGCTAGAATTCGAACCATCATCTGTCCTGAATCGGCTGTGTGCAAGGCCAATACCTTACCACTGTACTGTTGCACTGGACCCTGGTGTCATAAAATTCTATGTCTACTTAGCATTATAAGGGGAGTAGTCAATATTTCTTTTTCTTTGGAAATAATTCATTTATTTGTGAATAAATAAACATTATTTGATAATTATTTATTATTCATAAATTATTATTTAATAAATAATTATTTATGTTTAATGTCTTTCTTTGAGCAAATTTTCTCTATTTTCTTTTTTTTTTGAATTTACACAGCCACAAGTTAAAGAAAATTCCCCTGCACATTTTCTACTAGTGGGTAAATGACTTGAACTTGTTTTAAAATCTCGGGCATTCTAAGGTCTATTGTGTTCTGTATCTAAGTAGTCTCATAATAAATTTGATAATTCACAATTTCTTTTATGTGACTTTTCAAAAATTATTGACAAACCATGCCCCAAACTTATTGCCATGTCCTCTCATTGGCTAGATCCAGAGACTCATTTCATTCTCAAAAGAGTTGTAAATCAAGCCACATATATCATGGGTATACCCCCTTGCAGTTTAAAATTGGGTCACTCTTGGGAGGAGAGATGAGCTAAGTCCCCACCTGCTGAAGTCTTGGTAGTTGTACCCACAACTGACAATTGCTACCATCCCAATGGTCTATCTTTACCATTTTATCACTGGTCTCTGCAGAGATGCCTAATCACTCAAAATTCGAGGGATGCCAGTACTTGTGCTTAGATTTCTTTCTTTCTTTCTTCCTTCCTTTCTTTCTTCCTTTCTTTCTTTCTTTCTTTCTTTCTTTCTTTCTTTCTTTCTTTCTTT
>PVKC010006909.1:7393-30196 GCA_004027635.1 Crocidura indochinensis | reverse complement strand
TTTTTTGGTTTTTGAGTCACACCCGGCAGTGCTCAGGGGTTACTCCTGGCTCCATGCTCAGAAATTGCTCCTGGCAGGCACGGGGGACCATATGGGGCACCGGGATTCGAACCGATGACCTTTTGCATGAAAGGCAAATGCCCCACCTCCATGCAATCTCCTGGGCCCCACTAATTCTTGAGGAAGTACTTATTCTGACCAATTCTTAAAAATTGACCATTAATCACTATTGCCTTATAATGAATATAAATTATATGTGCAAACAATAATGACAAAAATAATTGCTTGTTCATATGAATAATTTGTTGATTGTAATCGTAAGTGAGTAAGCAATAAGACTGTGCAATCTCTTCTATTATTTAGTTAGAAAATCACCTTTGAATTCTATGGTGGTTATAGAGAATAAGCAAAGGCCAGTGTCTGTTGTGAGGAAATGTCTGTTGAGAGTGATCCATGATAACAGGAAACTAAAATTAAAATTATATGCAATGAATACAATTTGTAGATATTTATCTTTATTAAACTTTCATTTCCAGTGTTTTCACTTATTTCCAACACATGACCCCTGCATGAAGGAAGATTTTCCAAGGACAGAACCATGAGCAGGCTTGAGTTCTTTGCCCCATTGACACCCAGACCAGCCCCTCAGAGCAAAAACCTGGTGGAATTCTCAGGAGTGACACTAACCTGAGACTGAGGACAACTGGAACTGAGGAGAGCAGGACTGTGGGACCCTCACACAGAACCGCCACTGGCTCCCTGTTCATGAGTCTGTCGGTTCTGAAGCTGGAATCAGGTGCAGTGATGGACTATCCCTGACCTCAGGGATCCTGTCCCTGCCCACAGCTCTATTCTACAGGGAACTAAGGAGACAGGATTCACTGATGGCTCCTGAGCTCAGAAATGACACTGAGGACAAGCAGCAACTACTTTGGAATAACTGGACAGTGGTGATTGAAGGAGGAAATGTCTCCACACTTAACAGAATGAATATGAGTGATCATTTTAAGGCACTTAATATTTGGAGTATGGTGGTGACCATGTCATCCCTTACATTGGTCTTCCTCTTTGGAATTGTGGGGAATGGAATTGTCATCTGGCTGCTAGGTTTCTGCCTGAAGAGAAACCCCTATGGTGTCTACATCCTCAACTTGGCCATTTATGATTTCACCTATCTCTTAACAATTGTGTTTCAGTTTTTATATGTCCTTATATTTATACCCCATACTCCAAATTGGCTTGCAAACATAATCATAATGGGATCTTACTTTGTGAGTATGACCCTGCTCATGGCTATCAGCATTGAGCGCTGTGTCTCTGTGCTCTGGCTTATATGGTACAAATGCCAACGCCCAACTGATCTCTCCACCATCGTAAGTGCCTTTATTTGGGTTCTCTTCACTATTTTCTGCATACTGGTAACTGTATTCTATTATGTTAAGAGTTAAATTGTGGGGCCGGGCAGTGGTGCTATTTCCTTCATAGCATCCACAGTGATATGTGACCCTTGAGGAGAAGATACATTAATGTGGAGAGACCATGGCATGCTTCATGAAAATGACTGTCTACTAACCTCCTTTATCTCCCCTCTACCAGCCTGTAGTCTTTGTGATGTTGCCAGACTTTACATCTGAACTCCTAGGAACACTTGCCTCAGGACACCTGTGCCACTGTGTCCTCTAGACGAAATTGCTCTGGACTATTTATGGTCTATTCTCATAGTTCTGTATGGTCTATCCATCTCAATTTCCCCTGGAGACATCCTTATAGACCTAGCATCAACATTGTCCCCTCTGAACTCTATTGACTCTCGTGTCCTTGTATGCCTAGGTTTTATCTAATAAAGTCTGTACACAGAATCCTGGCCCTCTGACAATTATTGTGGCCATTGTTCTGTGCTCAAAAGTGTTTATGCATCCAAACAGCCCAAATATATGAAGTGTCAACTCTTACCACCCTACTCTGATGGCCTGCACAGATTCTAATGAGGACAGGGGGTGACAGAAATGACACCTTAATCACACCTACTGGGCCTGCATCAATATGGGATCTCTTGGAAGGCACAGGCAGGTGTCAAAGAGGCACATTTACAATCTCTAAAGAGGAGCCTGAATACAGTGGACATAAAAATCAATTATTAGTCTCTCCCTTTCTCAATTCCAGAGAAAGACTGTAGAGATCCCTCCTACACATGTCAAATTCTTGCTTGTTTCATGGTAATCTATATGAATGTTTCATGTCTTGATAAATCAAAGTTATAAGATTAAAACTCATAGAGACACATATGTTCTAATTGGTTCTGAATATAGAATATACCCTGGGGCATGGAGGTAAGGCGTTTGCCTTTCATGCAAAAGGCCATCGGTTCGAATCCCGGTGCCCCATATGGTCCCCTGTGCCTGCCAGGAGTAACCCCTGAGTAACTGCCGGGTGTGACCCAAAAACTAAAAAAAAAAATATATATATACCTTGTACCAGAATATACTATGTATAATCAGATCTTTAGCTGTAAATATCTAGAAGTTTTGGTCTCTTAGAGAACCCATCTATACTTTATGTTCAGAGAGAAATACAAAATTTTGTCTTCATAAAATAGTGCTGTTTTGTGGTTAACTATCTTGAAATCTGTTTGAGGTGGAACTTCCCAAGATATTAATTGAGGGAAAGATAATGGTTGATAGAAGGGGAAGCTAATCATGGTAGGATTGGGAAGAGTTACTAATGTCCAACAAAATGATTCTGTGCTCCTATCTATTTATAATTATAAATATTTCAGACCTAGTAGTATGTCGTGTTTCATAAGAAGCAATGTCATTTAAATACAGTCAGAAACTCATTGCCCATCTCAGGAAAAAAGTCCTAATAAGTCTAAAAAATAGGGTAGTTAGTCTATGAAATGACTATAAACATTCTAGATGTAAGATTTGAAATAAGACCGCATATTGAAAATAAAGAAAATAAATTTTGGATTAAAGTAAAAGTTTTGGTTTTGAAGAAAGCCTACATGACAAAATGGGTGTAAAGGAAAATAGAGAGTGTTTGAGGGCTGTGTTTTAGGGCAAGAAAGTGGCCAGACTGGATTCTCTTGTGGGGTGTTTGTGGCAACCCCAGTGGCACTCAGGAATTTTTCCTCTCTGTGCACTCAAAAATTATTCCTTTCAGACTTATAGGACCAAATAGGATGTTAGGAATAAAATCCTGGTTAGCTGCAAGGCAAATGCCTTACTGGCTGTACTATGGCTCTGACTCCCTAAACTGATGCTTATGGGGAGATTTTAGTTTTCCTAACTGTTTTTATTATTCATTTATTCACTTTAAATCCCTAAAGATACAGAATTAAAAGGTTATTGATAGGTAAATTGATCATATACAACTTCTACACTCAACCCTTCCCAATCTCAATTTCCTCAGTTACTCTCTTACTGCCCAACTCCCAATGCCAGCCTGCATCAATGACCAACATTTTGCTGCTCTCTCTGTCTGTGTATCTCTATCCTCTGTCACTCTCTGTGTCACCGCCCGGTCCCCTTCTCTCACTCTTTTGTTTACCCCTTTTATTCTTTAGGCATTATGGTTTGCATACTGTTTCTGATGGGGGTATCATGCATATCACTTAATTTCCTTCCAATTACAAGAAAAAAATTCAAATTACCTTTAGAGTAGTTCTAGTAATATTTTTTTTCTTTTTTGGGTCACATCGGCAGTGCTCAGGGGTTACTCCTGGCTCCATGCTCAGAAATTGCTCCTGGCAGGCACGAGGGACCATATGGGGCACTGGGATTCGAACCGATGACCTTTTGCATGAAAGGTAAACACCTTACCTCCATGCTATCTCCCAGGCCCCGCTAGTAATATTGATTGTAGAAATGTATACAATGGGTCTTAGATGCTGAAGACTCCTCATAAAAACAAGGACAAGGATAAAACACTTAGAACATGCTACCCTGAAATTTTAAGGAAAATATTTGAGAAAAATAGAATAATGTTGTTTCAATTGTATGTGGTACCTTTTCAGATATTCACTATGTTCTGATTAATCAGTACCTAAACAAGTAGTAGATGGGTTTTAATGCAAGGAAAATGAAACACTTGCTTTCTCTCTTCTTATCGCCTTCAGTACATTACTGATGCTTCATGTCCTTGTGTTGATTTGTATCAATCCAGATGGAAAGCCTTTCTACTCTGTAAAAGGGTCCATCCTCAGACAGAAGGGGAGCTGCAGAGACCAGCCATGGAATTCCCAGCTTGGTCCCTGAACAAGAAATACCTATCCATTATGTTCCCATAACACTGTAACAAGCCTAGCAATGACAAGGACATTTCCTCCTACAGGCAGAGGAAGAGAAACACCAAGAGCACTAGGATGGAGGCAGCCGAACAAGGTTAGAAAGAGAAATCACAGATGCTGCTTTTACCTGCGTCTTCTCCAGTTTCTGGGGAGTCCTGATCATGGGGAGTTCATGATCAACTGGGGTTCGTGGACTCCTGGGCTTTCTCCAGTGCGTGGCAGCATGTAATGTCCTGTGGCACATGGTGGACAGATATTGACCACAGTTATGGGTCAATTCTGCTATGTTCCCAATATCCCACCTACACATTTATGCATCATTATTAGCACATTATTTTATACTTTTTAATTTTGCATTTTTCCTAATTACAGTTTGGTTCTTATTATAATATTTACAAAGTAAATTTGTCCCCCAATTTACAATACAGACCAGGCAAAGGGCCTGGGTTGAGGTGTATATGGGGTGCATTTACTGTACCTCCTCTTTCTATACAGTCAGTGTAAAGAACACAGCCTGTGGTAAGAATTGGGAGTCCTTATCTTTTTTTGATTTTTATATATATATATACATATATATATATATATTCACACACACAAAAAAATCCTTCACCCGTGCAACATTCCCATGACCCAAGTATCTTTCCTCCCCACCCCACACAGGTCTTGTACTCTACTTCCCTCATTCAGTCACATTTTGTTATGATAGTTCTCAGTGTAATTATTTCTGTGACTGCACTAAATGATCTCTGTGGTGAGCGTCGTGTCAGGAGCTGGACCCTCCAGTCCTCCTCTATTTGGTCTCTGAGAATCATTACACAAATGTTTTTCATTTTTCTCAAAACCCATAGATGAGTGATACCATTCTGTGTTTATCTCTCTCCCTCTGACTTATTTCACTCAGCATAATAGATTCCATATACATCCATGTATAGGAAAATTTCATGACTTCATGAAACTTCATGAACTCCCATACGATCCAGCTATACCACTCCTAGGGATATAGCCTAGGAACACAAAAATACAATACAAAAATCCCTTACACCTATAGTCATTGCAGCATTGTTTACAATAGCCAGACTCTGGAAACAGCCTATATGCCCCTCAATAGATGAATGGTTAAAGAAACTATGGTACATATACACAATGGAATATTATGCAGTCATTTGATGAGATCAAGAAATGCATGAATTTTGATATTTAATACTATTGGTAATTATACCCATATACATATGGATATACTATTTCCAAAGATATATAATTACATATGGTTTTTTTATTTAAAGAAAATGAATCACATAGATGACACAGTTGATTATAAGACATTTGTTTTCAGATAAGTGAAATTAAAGTTAGTGAAAGAAAAAGAAAATGTGGAGCCAGAGAGAGAGCATGGAGGTAAGGCATTTGCCTTTTATGCTGAAGGTCATTGGTTCAAATCCCGGCATCCCATATGGTCCCCTGAGCCTGCCAGGAGTGATTTCTGAGCACAGAGTCAGGAGTAACCCCTGAGTGCAGCCTGGTGTGACCTAAAAATCAAAAAAAAATATAAAAAAGTAACTACAATAGTAAACTCATTCATGAAAACTATTGTATCACCAATGAAGTCATTAATACAAAATATAATGGCAGAAGTATTAGTAAGCTCTTGTTATATGTTCAGTCTGTTATAATGGGTATTCTTTTAGGGACTACAGCATCAAACAAATGAAGTCCAGAAATTCAAAGCCATGAAAAGACAGATTTTAGGGGCATTTACTCAGCTTCAGGGTATCTTGGAAGAAAGCGCATTCAAACATAGTGACTGCATTTATATGCGTTCACAGCTGCCAGGCTTTCATGGGAGAAATGGGAGAGGGTTTTAACACTCGCTCCTAAAAAGCCCTGGTGATATCACCCCAACAGATCTACAATTCACTGAACCACTGTAGGGGTTCAGTGATGAGATAGGCCATCAGGAAGTTGGTGATTCTGGATGGTAGAGACAGATTTTCCTTCCTCTGGAACCACAACAGCCCAGCACACTCGACACACTCCAACTAAAACAACCCAGCTCCATGATTTAACCTTACAAAATTCCATCCCACCAAATTTGTTTCAGATGTGACATAGAGACCTTGTAATTTATAGTAGTGTCAGACCAGTAAACTTTGTCCCAGCAAAGTTCCACAGAAAGCTACCAAGATCTGTGAGTCGAAGTAGTAATGGAGAAAGTTCAACTACAAAGCACAAACTACCAACCACAAACCAGTAAATCCTTAAACACTGACTTTTATAAACTCACGGAAAGATGTAACAATCATTTTAAACTGACCCTTGTTTATCTAAATTTGGGTAATTCCATTTACCTTCATGTTGTAACAAATGATCTGAAGTCCATGTGTTTGTTCTGCAAGGCAGTAGCCAAGATGGTGGAAAATTGCTGATAGTGAAGAAAAGATCACATCCATGCTAGGATTGGTGTTGGAATATTTAGTACCTTTAGCAACTGTCTTACGAACATCATAAATAATGGTGTTATCATAAAAATTGGTGGGAAAAATGAGTGATTTTCTGTCTACCATGAATACTTCAATTTATCTTATGCACTTGGAAATTTAATAACATATTGTAGTAATATGGAGTTTGACACTTAATATTCTTCTATAGGAAATAGTAATAAGTGATGCACATATAGTCAAGTAACATTTCCAAACAATTGTGTATGATGATAATCTTTTTTGTTTCTTTTTGGTTTGGGGCCACTTCTGGCAGCACTCAGAGGTTACTTCTGACAGGCTCAGGGGACTATATAGGATGCTCAGGATTAAACCCAGGTAAACTGTATGCAAGGCAAATGCCCTATCTGCTAAGCTATCACTCCCACTCCAATGATTATAAATATTATGCCTCCATTACTTTAGCTCTTATCTAATCATTGGCCCTAGATCCTTGCATTTCTTTTTTTTTGTTTTGTTTTGTTTTGTTTTTTGTTTTTTGTTTTTGGGTCACACCCGGTGATGCTCAGGGGTTACTCCTGGCTATGCACTCAGAAGTCGCTCCTGGCTTGGGGACCATATGGGAAACCGGGGGATCGAACCACGGTCCATCCTAGGGTAGCGCAGGCTAGGAAGGCACCTGACCTCCAGTGCCACCGCCCGGCCCCTAATCCTTGCATTTCTAAGTAAAATCAAGAGCGCTCCCCTGTGGTTACTTACACTGAAATGCTCAGAACACCGTGCTGAGATGTCTCTGGAAAATCATCCAGGATGACCTGCCCAGCACTCCTGTGATTGAGCATTTCCTCTAATGTTGTATAAAATGATTTATAAACTGTATGAAATCATGTGCCACCTAATGATGTATAAAAGTGCAGGCTGGATTCCTGGAACCCTGCAGACTGACCCACATTTGCGGCCAGTATCTGTGCACCATGAGCTCCAGGACATCACTCACAGCCACATTCTGGAGAAAACCCAGGAGTCCACAAGCCACAAATTATCATGAGCTACCCACTCTTTAGAACTTCCCCTCTCTGCAGACAGCTCAGCATCAGTGATTCCTCTTCCTGACTTGGATCTGCACCCTCCGTATCTGTGCTCTTGGTGTTCCACTTCCTCTGTCTGTAGGAGAAACTGTCCTTGTCACTATGGGTTTGCTTCAGTGTAAAGGGGACATGATGGGCAGGGTTTTCTTGTTAAATGAACAAGCTGGGACATTCTGGGTTCTTCAGTACATGGTACCTTCTGCCCACTCAGAGAAGCAACTTTCTTGACTGGACAGTGATGGACTCTTTGATTTCTTTGAAATAAAATTTACCAAAAAAATTTTACTCAATTTCCTGATTCCTGTTCACTCTATTTCTCTGGAAGAGACAAAATTTTGTATTTCTCTCTAAACACAAAGATAGTTTGGTTTTCCAAGTGAGAACATTCAAAAGGCTTTAGATGATCACAATTAAAGAACTGATAGTACATAGTACAATCTGGTGAGAAAGTGTGTTCTACATACTTGAATCAAGAAAAACATAGTAGAATTTTTATAGGTCATTTCTTATACCTTTGATTTGGGGGAATATGAAACACATTAATTTCTATGAAGCAATCCATGACTTTATACATGTCAATAAAGCTCTAATCAGGCTCTGTTGGGATGAAACATGATGGAGCATTAAGAATTAGGTATGCGTCCATTTGTTCAGTCTCAATTCCAGATATATATGGTCCAGGTGCCTCTTCCACACCCAAATGAACCTCCCAGGTGGCCCCCATACTGCTGCAAGTCCAGTAGATGTTTTCAGAGTGCAAATTTGTTACCTGATTTCGGTAGAGTCTGGCCAGCACTGTAGAGTAGTGTGGTCAGAGTAGACACTTTACATCTCTGGGCAGTTAGGATCCATGTCCATTGGGGAAAATAACTGAACAGCTGGGTTAGGTATGAACCCTAAAGTCTATGTGCAGATGTCATTAGAGATAATCCTATTATTCAAAGAGAACTGATACAGCGGAGTTCAGAGGACACAATATTGGTGCCTGTGTATGTAGAGGTCTACCAGAGCACTTGAAAAAGTCAAAGACCCAGGACTCCACAATCAGCCCAGCAACAGTCCTGAGAGATTCCTCCAGAGGACACACTGGCACAAGTCCTGAGATAAGTGCTCCCAGGAGAGCATTTGTAAAGCCTTGGAACCACCTCAGGGATGAAGGCTTATGGGAAGATACAAGGTTAGAAGACATGCTGGAAGTGTGAGTTATTTCTATCAAGAGTCTTGTGGTCTCTCCACACTAATGCATTTTCTCCCCAAGAGTCCCCTAGTCATTCTGATGCTATGTTAGGAATTCTGGGAATTTACACAGAAGTGGTTTCTCGTCTGCAGGGTCAAGCATGGGGACTCAGCAGAGCATCCTACTGATGTTCAGGGGACCTATCTGGGAATGGTGCTCAGTGCTCTCTTCCTCATCCATCAGTGCCCTCTGGAGCACTTCTCGGAGGGTTTTTTTGCCCCGGAGTTGGCAGTGTCGCCCAACAAAGAAGTAGATGATGGGGTTGACAGTGCTGTTTACAGCAGAGAGAAGGGTCATGTAGCTCCATATTTCCATCTGAAACAATATTGAATCCATGGCCCAAATATAAGCCAAAAAGACTCCTCTTGGCACACTGAGCAGCATAAAGACCAGGACATTAAGCAGGATGGTCCAATAGAGCTTGCCGGGCTGTCTATGCTGGGAGTAACACTGGACCTGAATGAAAAGAGTCAGGCTGGACACAAGAAGCACCAGGAATGTTGGGAGGGACATCAATCCATATATGAGCCACACTATAAACACATCTTCAATCTCAGAGTCAGTGAACACATTTAGCATAAACCAGAAAATTAGGAATAAAACCCAAATGAGGGCACACACGATAGTAGAGAGATGTGCTGGGCGGTGGCATTTGTACCAGATGGGCCAGAGCACAGAGACACAGCGCTCAATGCTGATGGCCATAAGAAGGTTCAAACCTACCAAGTAAGAACTCACTGAGAGTATATTAGAAAACCAAAGTAGACTCCTTGAAAATAATGTTAGAAAATCTATAACATCAAGAACAGCGGCTGCCATATAGGTGAAGTCTGCAATGGACAAGTTGAGGATGTAGACACCATAGGGGTTTCTCTTCAGGCAGAAACCCAGCAGCCAGACGACAATCCCATTCCCCACCATGCCGCAGAGGCAGATGAATATAAGGACAGACATGATCACCATAAAGCCCAAAGAGTCAGGAACCACAAACATATCTCTATTGTGTTTTCTGTTCAGTGAAGAGACATTTCCCACTTCTGTTAACACTGTGTTATTCCAGAGGAGTTGAGTCATGCCCATGGTGTCATTTCTGGGCTCAGGAGCCATCTGTGTATCTTTCTGCTGTGGTCCCCTCTGAATTAGAATTGTGGGCAGGGACAAGTCTTTGAAGTCAGTGATGGTCTGTCACTACACCTGAATCCAGTTTCAGACCCCCACAAATTCATGAACAGTATCCAGGGATGAATCCTTGGGAGGGTTCCCCCAATATTGCTCTGGCCCACCACCTGGCTCAGGATCCCCGTCTTTAGTATCAGGCCAGTGTCACTATGGTGATCCTTGCAGGTCTTTCCCCACCTTAGCACATTAGGCACAGCTGCCAAGTAACTGGTCTGGAAGTTGCTGGGAAGACACCCTGAGTCTGCTCACAGCTCTGCCTTTGTGAAAACGTCTTCCACTTAGAATATTGTGTATTGGAGATAAAAGAAAGTATTTGTTAATCAAATTTTAGTAAAAATCAATGTTTACAAGTCTAATAGCAAGCACACAACTTTTATGTATCTGTATATTTGGTTTTTGTAATTACAATGCATAATGTACAAAGTGACCTAGGTGCATTTCCAACAGCAAGTTTATGATATTCTATTACACACACAAGTCAATCACTCCTGAGTGATTTAATATCCTAAATGTATCCTCAAAGTGAGTAAACATTATCAGTATTTACTCAGTAATAAGAATTAATCTGGGGGGCCCGGGAGATAGCATGGAGGTAAGGCGTTTGCCTTTCATGCAAAAGGTCATCAGTTCGAATCCCGGTGCCCCATATGGTCCCCTGTGCCTGCCAGGAGCAATTTCTGAGCGTGGAGCCAGGAGTAACCCCTGAGCACTGCTGGGTGTGACCCAAAAACCAAAAAAAAAAAAAAAAAAAAAAAGAATTAATCTGGAAAATGTTAGAAATATTTCTCCATGTACTCTATTCAAAACCATGAATGAATGTTTTTTTTTCAGGGAGCAGTGTTTTATTAGAAATTAATTAAAATTGTTTTACTTGTTATATTTTATCACCTCCAAATAAATACAATTTTATTTGCCATTCATCGTCTCTGAGCAAGAGGAAATGAGTGTTTCCCCCTAATGAGCAGAGTTGTAGGACACAGGGTCCCATGTCCTACCACATAAGTGTCCAGAGTGATCTTGGAAGGTAAACACAGAGGATATGTGACATATATGTGTGAGCAGCCTCTGCAGACTGGCTTAGGAGTTCATGGTCATATTTATTAATATCAGCCAAAATTTCTTCCCATAGACCCTTCAGGTTTGAGGGAGCTTGGAAAAGTCTGGAAAATGGACCTCGAGAGAGTATCACAAATGTACAGCAATGCTAAGGAGTTCTGAACAAAGAAGAAAAGGAATTCATAGGAAATGCAGGAATAAAAATACCTAAAATGTTAATTCTTGTGTGCACAGACTGAATATCAGAATTACATGATCATGCCTGGAGGTGAAAAAGACCGTTTGTAAGGGAGCTGGAGAGACGTTATCACTGGTGTGGATCTAAAAGGATAATATAGCTTTCATTTTTTGCACACAACTCACTGGGATTAGATCCCTGGAACTCCCTAAGGTCCCTCAAACTCTACCAGGAGTATAATCCTAAAACTAAATAAAGGTTTTTAATTTAAATACATACAGTCTTAAATAAATCATAATACATACAAATTGTGAACTTTAGCGGTGTTTGCCTTGCAAGCAGCCGATCCAGGACCAAAGGTGGTTGGTTCGAATCCTGGTGTCCCATATGCCAGGAGCTATTTCTGAGCAGACAGCCAGGAGAAACCCCTGAGCACCTCCGGGTGTGGCCCAAAAACCAAAACCAAAACACAAACAAAAAACAAAACACAAAAAATTGTGAACTTTAACTTTATTCTAATAAAGTAAAAAAAAAATCAGCATACTTAAATACCTTCTCAGATAACCAAGAACAGGTTGACCAGATGTCTGGCTTCCTGAACTATTACTTAATATATAATATGAGTTCTGGGCAATATAGGATTAATAAAACAGGGGTGACAGTAGGAAGGGAAAATTCAGTCACGCTTTTCTATTTCCTAGTTCCTGAAGCTGCTAATAACAACTAGGAGTGGCAGGCAGGACCCAGGAGCAGATCCTGCACCCAATTAGGGATTTCAGATGAACCCCCTCAGCTTCTCACAGCTAACGCTACTGATAATTCTGTAGGAAAGGAGGGAGTGGCTGGTGGGTCACTCCTTCCAATGAGTCTTACTTCTGTAGATCTGACCCAAATCATGTCCTCAATTTGTACATTCTGTGAACATCCATGAGGACTAGATTTAAGGTTGGTCTTTAGGAGAAAGAGTTTTGAGATTTGGGGTTACAATTCCAAGAATCATATTATTATTTTCTATGGTGTTAAAATAAAATAATTTGGAGTTGGGTTGTGTGTGTTTGTGTGTATGTATGTGGCAAAAAGTCTCTGCAGTGAGTTGATGATTCACTGCTGTTTCAGAGATTTAAGAATCAAAAAAAAAGGAGAAGCAAAGTGTTAAGGAATTTGGGCACTGGGGTCCCAACAAGACCCTCAGCATTCTTGGAATCCCTTCTCGGTGTTCTGAACTTTTTTTCTCTCATCATTAAAAAAGCAAAACCTGCCCATTCATACCCCCTTGACAATGAAACAAGCACAGCAAGTGAAGACAGTTCCTCCCTACAAACGGAGGAAGAGAAACACTAAGAGCATTGGGAAGGAGGGAACAGAAACAGATCACAGAGAGAAATCACATTTACTACTCTCACCTGAGTCTTCTCCAGAGTCTGGGGAGCCCTGGTGCTTGGGGAGCTCAGGATTATTGGTGGTCAATAGACATCTGGGTTTTTTCCAAATTGTGGCTGAGAGTGAAGTCCTAGAGATCACGGTGGGCAGACTCTGACCACAGCTGAGGGTCAGCTTTTGCCTGGGTTCCTGGGACCCTCCTGCATTTATAAACATGGCTAGGTGGGTCTCACTCAGAGAGATAAGTGCTGGGTTGTCCCCTGGAAGCCTTCCAGAGGCATATCAGTAAAGTGCTCTGTGCTCTTATGATCATCCTCAGTGTAAGTAACCACAAAGTAGAGCTCTTGTTTTTCTCTCAGAAGTGCACAGATCTAGAGTCATAATTAAACAATGACTAGAGTACTGGAGGCATACAATTCATAATAATCTATTTGGAAATGTGTATGTACTTGTAAAACTTTTCTTGGGGGGCCCGGGAGATAGCATGGAGGTTAGGCGTTTGCCTTTCATGCAAAAGGTCATCAGTTTGAATCCCAGTGCCCCATATGGTCCCCCATGCCTGCCAGGAGCAATTTCTGAACATGGAGCCAGGAGTAACCCCTGAGCACTGCCAGATGTGATCCAAAAACCAAAAAACCAAAAACAAAAACAAAAAAAAACTTTTCTTGGAGAAACATCCACGTCTCATATTCCATGTCGCCATAAAGTATGGTATTTCTATATTCAAAAGCTTCTATTAGTTATTTAGGATATGCAGAAACTGCATGTTAACTTCAGAGAGACCCCAAAATCTTTCAAATTAAATTGAATTAAAATGTTCCATTTGGGATGAAAATTTGTAAAAGTGAATTATCATTACTTTTGTAAGAGATACCTTAAATTAGGGGTCTCAAACTCAATTTACCTGGGGGCTGCAGGAGGCAGGGTCAGAGTGAGGCAGGGCCACATAAGGGATTTCACAAAAAAAAAAAGTCCTCATACATCATTATTAACAGCTTTAATTATTTCTTCTGAACATGAATAGAACATTGAGTGTAGATCATGAACAGTGCTTCTGAACATGGCATCTTTTGCCTATTCCTTGCTGCCAGAGACTTGACAGCGCTTCTTCTCACAAATCTGAGCCACATTTGGCTTTAGAGAGGAAGCAATTGAGACCCTCAGTATGGCTTGAAGATGATCATAATTAAGTCTAGACTTGTACTTTGACTTATTGAAGTTCAATGTGGAGAATAACTTTTCACACAAATATGTACTCCCAAAAAGGCACATGGTGCGCTTGAACATTAGGGAAAGTTCAGGGAAGCTGGGGGGCAATTCTCTCAAAAGTTACCCATGCATGTCTGCTTTAATCTCCCTGAACTTGGCTTTGACATCAGAGTTGCATTGCAGGTCAATGAGCTCCATTTGAAGCACAGGATCTGGCATGTTACACATCAAAGGAAAAGGGGTCCACAAAAATTTGGAAAGTGGCTTTTTGAAGTCTACAAATGTGTGATAAATTCCTTTTCTAGCTTAAAAATAGCATCAACATATTTCTCACCACTGAATGGTATGCCTGCATCCACAAGTCCCTTGCATGCTGGGAAATGGCAAAGGTTTGTCTGAGAGAGCTGGGATTTCCATAACACAAGTTTTATGGAGAATGCTCTCACGTTGTCATAGGCAGCACTGATAAGCTGCCCCGGGCCTTGTAACATCTTGTTTAGTACATTCAGCTTATGTGTGATGTCAACAAGAAAAGCTAAGTCCATGAGCCATTTGTGATCACTCAACTCAGAAACAGCCTTCCCATCCTTCTCCATGAAGGCTTTCACTTCTTCTCTCAACTCAAAAAAATCTTTTCAGAACTATTCCCCTGCTGAGCCAACGTACCTCAGTGAAATAAAGCACATCTTCATATTCTGCCTCCATTTCCTCTTAAAAAGCACGGAACCTCCTGTGCTTTAAGCCCCTGAATCTGATTTGGTTGATGCATTTCACAACAGACATCACATTGTCACATGGTAGGTTTTACTGCAAAGGGCCTGCTGATGGATAATGAAGTGAAAAGCAATGACCTTCTCTACACCTTCCTCTTCAAATTTTTTTTTTGAACAAGTGCCACCAGTCCATTTTTCCTCCCTGTCATCGATGGTGTTCTATTGGTTATTATTCCAACAAACCTCTTCCATGGCAAATCTGCGTTCTCAATGGCATCACACAGATGCCGACATATCTCATTAGCAGTGGTCTGGCCATGCATTGGAATTATTGTGAGCAGCTCCTCTGTCAATTCAAAATTGCAATCAACACCACGGACATAAATTGTGAGCTGCACAGTATCTGTTATATCTGTGCCCTCTTCAAGAGCAACTGAGTATGCATCAAAACATTTGACTTTCTCACACAGTTGATGATAAATGTCATTTGACATGTCAGAAATGCACTCTGCCACAGTGTTGGCAGAAAGGCTGATTTTGCTAAACTGACCTTTCTTTTCTGGACAGATAATACTTGCAGCCTGTAACATGAATGTTTTAACAAACTCTCCCTCTGTGAATGATTTCCCTGCCTTAGCAATAATCTCACTAACCATGTAACTAGCTTCGACTGATGCAACATTTTCTTTGGTTGCTTTCTTGAAGAAATCTTGTTACCTCATTAGACATGCTTTAAGACTGGCAACCTGCTTGGCTCATTTCCTTGATATTTTGCACATTCCTCAGGATGTTTAGTTGAATAATGGCCTTTCAAGTTGTATTCCTTGTGCACTGCAACTTTCTCTGAGCAAATAAGACATGTGGGGATGCCCCCACATGTGCTCAACAAAAAAATACTGCATCTCCTACTTTTCCTGAAATTGTCTGTGCTTGTCATTAATCTTTCTCTTCACTGCGGACTTTGATGAAGTCATGATGAAGGTATGACAAAATCTAATTCTGTAATAAACTTCTCTCCCTTCTCTCCCTTAGGCCTCCAATAATGCAAGGGACAGTGGGCAGGAGCAGCAGAAATGACGTTTGCGCTAGGCGCAAAGTATTCGCGATTATTTGCTTAACGAATATTAGCAATAAAAAATCGTATTAGTAAGAAAAAAATCGCAAAATATCACATTAAACATTTGCATACCCCAAACTGCTTAGGGTATGTGAATGTTTAATGCGATTTTTTTCTTCCTAATGCGATTTTTATTGTGATAATTCGGTAAGCAAGTAATAGTGAATACTGCGATATTCAAAGACTGGCTGCGGGCCACAAAATGTTGTACGGAGGGCCGCAAACAGCCCACAGACCGAGAATTTAAGACCCTTGCCTTAAATGCATTGTCTGTCACAGAGTTATTAACACAAAAGTTCCAGAAAAGACAAAAATGTACAAATTCATTCTTAATACAGGTTTGATGTACCCCACCTGTTCTGATTTCAACTATTTTCATTCATTGGTCTCATTTCTTTTTTTATTAACTCTCTGATCTAGTGATTATTCACTAGTATAATATTGCTTAGTTCCACAATATTTGTGTGTTCCCATTTTACCTTTAATGGTATGTTTCTGTTTCACTGCTTAAACAGATGACTTCACATGCTCCAAGAAAGATATCATTACAATTTTTCATTTAAGCATCATGATTACAAACTTGTTCATTGTTGGGTTTCTTTCATAGAATGTACACCACCCTTCACCAGTGAACCTCTCTCGCCACTGATATCTCACATTTTCATTCCACCCAACCACCCTGCCTGTCTCTAGGGAAGGCAAGTTCTCTCTTGCCTTCTCTCTTGTTTCTCTCAATCACTCTCTTTCTTTTTTGTCACTATGGTTTTTGCTATTGTTAATGGAGGTGTACGTTGCATGACTTTTTCTCCTCTTTCAGCACCAAGCTTTTGCTCAGAGTGATCAGTTCCAGCTATCATTTTTATAATAGACTCTACTCTATTCTGTATGCACTTACCACTTTTTGAGCCTAGCTAGCTTCCTATCCTGGGCTTGATTTCCTGACACCTGTCTCTATTGTCTATGGATATTATTACCATATTATCTCCTGTTTTTCTTATGTCCCCCAATTGAGTGAGATTATTCTGTCTATCTCTTTTCTCTGACTCACTTTACTCATCATAATAATCTCCAAATTTCATACATATGAATATCTTCATATCTCCATACATATCCATGATAGGGAAGTTTCATGACTTCATTTTTCCTAAGAGCTACATAGTATTCCATCGTGTATCTATACCACAGTTTCATCTATTATCAGCCACCCAGTTTGTTTCCAGATTCTATTATAAATAGGGCTGTGATAAATATAGGTGTGTCAAGGGCATTTTTATTGTGGTTGTGTGTGTGTGTGTGTGTGTGTGTGTGTGGTCCTTGGGTATATCCCAAAGAGTGCCATTGCTGGATAATATAGAAGCTCAATTTCTAGCTTTTTGAGGAATTGTTCATAATTGTTTTCCAAAAAGGTTGAACCAGTCTGCATTCCCACCAGCAATGAATGAGAGTTCCTTATTCCCTTATTCCCTGCATCCATGTTAGCACTGGTTGTTTGTGTTTTTTTGGTAATATTTGCCAGTGTCTGTGGTGTGAGATGGCATCTTGTTTTGATTTGCATCTCCCTGCTTATTAGCGATGTGGAACATTTTTCATGTGTCTTTTGGCTAGATGTATTTCTTCTTTGAGAAAATGTCTGTTCATTTCTCCCCCCTCCCCTTTTTGATGAGGTTAGATTTTTTTTTTTTTTTGCTAGTTCCATCAGTTCCAGTGTATCTTAGATATTAACCCCTTATTTGATGGGTATTTGGTGACTAGTTTCTCTCATTCTACAGGTGACCTATGTATTCTAGTCACTGTTTCCTAAGAAGCAGTTTAAGCTTCAGTTTAAGCTTCTCAGTTTCATTTGTTTACCTTTGCTTTCATTTGCTTAGTCAATGGTTTTTCCTCCTTAAAGATGCCTTTAGCTTCAGGTCATGGAGTAATTTACCTATGTTTTCCTCTATGTACCTTATGGCGTCAGGACTGAAATCAAGGTCTTTAATCCATTTTGATTTGGCCTTTGTGTATGGTATTAAGTAGAGGTTTCTATTCATTTTTTGCATGTAGTTGACCAGTTCTTCAGCACCTTTTGTTAAAGAGATTTTCCTTGTTCCACTTTGTACTTCCTGCTCTTTTATCAAAAATGAATTGTACATACACTGTTGGATTCATCTCTGAATATTCCAGTATTTTCTTTTTACCTGAGGGTCTGGTCTGTCTTTATTCCAATATCAATATGTGCTAATGACTACTGCTTTAAAATACTGTTTGAAAATTGGGGAAGGTGATTTATCCCATTGTTTTATGTTGTTTGGTTGTCAAGGATTGCTTTAGCTATTACTGGGTGGTTATTGTTCCATATGAATTTTAGGAGCATCCAATCCAGTTCTTTGAAAAGATGTCAGATATATTTTTAGGGGGTGCATTACAATCCATATGCAGGGTATATATTTTGACTTCCTCATGTGCTCTTTTATTTCTTGTTACAGCTTTTTTATTTTCTTCATATAGCTCTTCACCTTTGATTCCAAAATACTTGATTTTCTCAGGCACAGTTGTGAATGAAAAAAATTTTTGTTTTGGGGGCCAGGCAGTGGCGCTGGAGGTTAGGTGCCTGCCTTGCCTGCGCTAACCTAGGACGGACCGCAGTTCGATCCCCCGGTTCCCCATATGGTCCCCCGTGCCTGCCAGGAGCGACTTCTGAGCGAATAGCCAGGAGTAACCCCTGAGCGTCACTGGGTGTGGCCCAAAAAACAAAAAAAATAATTTTGTTTTGGTTTTTTTTTCAGCCACACCCATTTGATGCTCAGGGGTTACTCCTGGCTAAGCGCTCAGAAATTGCCCCTGGCTTGGGGAGACCATATGGGATGCTGGGGGATCGAACTGCGGTCCTTCCTTGGCTAGCACTTGCAAGGCAGACACCTTACCTCTAACGCCAACTCACCAGCCCCATGAATGAAAATTTTTAATATATTTTTCTTCTCTTTCATTACTTGTATATAGAAAACCCCTGAATTTTTGCATATTAACTTTGTAGCCTGTCACTTTGCTATATTGTTTCTAGAAACTTTTTTTGTGGAGTCTTTAGAATTTTTTAGATAGAGTATCATGTCATCTGCAAATAAGAGCTTCACTTCTTTCTTTCTTAAATAGATTACCTTGATATATTTCTTGTCTAACTGCTATGGCAAGTGCTTTCAGTACTACATTGAATAGAAGTGATGACAGGGGGCAAAGTTGCCTTGTGCCAGATCTAAGTGGAAAGGCTTTTAGTTTTTCCTCATTGTGTATAATGCTTGCAATATGTATGTGATAAATTGCTTTGAAAATATTGAGGAAAGTTCTTTCAATTCCCATCTTGTTGAGTTTTTATTATTATTATTATTATTATTATTATTTGATAAGCTTTGGAACTTATTAAATGCTTTCTCAGTGTCTTTTGATATGATCATATATATATAGGCTTTTTTTGGGTCACACCTTGCAGCGCTCAGGGGTTACTCCTGGTTATCTGCTCAGAAATAGCTCCTAGCAGGCACAGGGGACCATATGGGACACGGGGATTCGAACCAACCACCTTAGGTCCTGGGTCGGCTGCTTGCAAGGCAAAGGCCACTGTGCTATCTCTCCGGCCCCTGTTTTTTTTTTCTTTTATTTGAATAGTATATTATATCAAGTGACTTGTTTAACCATCCTTGCTGCCATGAAATGAATTCGACTTGGTCATGGTGTATAAGCTTCTTGATGAGTTGGATCCTATTTGCTAGTATTTTGTTGAGGATCTTTGCATCTGTGTTCATCAACGATGCAGGCCTATAATTCCTCTATTATGGTGTCTTTGTCTGCTTTTGGTGTCAGGGTAATGCTAGCTCCATAGAATCTATGTTCATTCAACTTCTTGGAAGAACTCAAAGAGGATTGACAGTAAGCCCTCTGTAAGGTTTGAAAGCATTCTCTAGTGAACCCATCTGGATCTGGGCTTTTGTTTTGGGCAATCCTTTTGATTAGCCTTTCAATTTCCTCAGTAATTATAGGTCTGTTCAGGTATTACATATCATCTTGTCTGACCCTTGAAATGTTATAGGAGTCCCAAAATTTATCCATTTCTTCTAGGTTCTTTTGTTTTGTGGTTTAGAGATTCTCAAAGTAATCTCTGACTACCCTTTAAATTTTTTACCCTGTAGTATTTGTAGTGACATTACCCTTTTCATTTCTGATTCTGTTTATTTTCTCTTATTTTGTGAGTTTTTCTAATAATCAATCCTATTTATTTTTGTTTTCAAAGAACCAACTCTTGCTTTTCTTGATCTTTTGGATTTTGGGGAGAGTTTCTAGTTCATTGATTTCTGCTCTAAGTTTTATTATTTCCATCCAATTGCCTGCTTTGGACTTATTTTGTTGTTCTATTTCCAATTTCTTTAGCTATTCAATTAAGTTATTCATGTAGTTATTTACTACCTTTCTTATAAATGCTTGAAAAAATATAAAATTTCCCCTTAATACTGTTTTTGCTCTGTCCCACAGATTCTGATCATTTGTGTCTTCATTCTTATTTGTTTCCTTGAACTTTTTGATTTCCTCTTTGATTTCTTATCTGACCCACTGGTTGTTCAGTAGTGCATTGTTAAATTTCCAGATTTTAAGGTTATGACTCCATGTCTGTTGGTAATTCATTTCTAGTTTCAATATCAGATTTATACTGTATTCATATAAAATCATAAAATTATGCTATAAATCAAAGAATTACATTGAGAAATTACATCTAGCAACAGGACTGTTTGTAGTTGGGGGGACGAAATAAAGTCCAGTGTCAGTGGATTCCTTGCTTTTGCACAAAGATGTTGTTGGAACAGTTGTTTTACATTCTACTGTGTTTTTATGGCCTCCTGGATTTATTTTCTTATATTTAAGGAAGTGGTAATAATGAGCATTGCATTAATAATATCTGACAAGATTTTCTTATTAATAAAGTTTACTAGAGGGCCTGGAGAGTTAGCACAGCAGTGTTTGCCTTGCAAGCAGCTGATCCAGGACCAAAGGTGGTCGGTTTGAATCCCGGTGTCCCATATGGTCCCCCGTGCCTGCCAGGAGCTATTTCTGAACAGACAGCCAGGAGTAACCCCTGAGCACCGCCGGGTATGGCCCAAAAAAACAAAACAAAAAATAAATAAATAAATAAAATAAAATAAAATAAAGTTTACTAGAATACCCTGAGCCCTGTCTTAGCTCAACTCATATCATAAACTCTGCAAAACAAAATGTGTGGGAAATTGTCCCCTTAACATAAACTCCAAGGCTTGGAAAGTCTCTTGGATAAAACAAATTTAGTCTAGTTTAGAATTCAGTGCTGCAAATGTGTGCCCAGTTAGGAATAGAACAAAACAAGTTATTTTAAAGAATGTAGGTTGCAAATGAATAAGAAATTCCCCTGATTTCATTACTATGCACTAGAGATGCACATTGGCTGTTGCCCTATAGCCACAGCTCTGTAAATTATCTTAAGTACCTGTTCTTAAGGTACCTATTAATTCTAGAAGCACCTTTGATCTCATAATGCACCAACTAACTATTCTTAATATACCTGTCAACTTAAGGGCTCATGAATCTGAACACAGGAGACACAGGGAAGGAGAAATTTGATTCAATAATTGACCTGTTTATCCCCTTGTTTGTGGCTGCCAAGGATAGTTTGCCACACGGACAAGCCGCAGAGTCTATCTTTTTGGAACCAACACTGCTGAGGCAGAAGTAAATGTGCCAACTAATTGACTTGATCATGATAAGTTGCTACACACTTCTAGAAAAATCCTGCTGGGTTAGAAAAAAAGAATCCCCCAACCAGGTATCTAAGTTCCCTTCACAGCTTGATTCTGAGCTATCATTGTCTTTCTAGTGAGATGTGGTCACCATCACCTGCTCAGCAAGAACTTGGTAAACTTTGGTAGGAATCACAATGCCCAAACATTTCTGTCACTTAATTCCTTAGTCTGCTCCTCAAGGCTAAACCAGCCCTGTTATGTTCTGTTTTGTTTTTGTTTGGGGGACACACCCAGTAGTGCTCAAGGATTGCTACTGGCTTTGCACTCCGAAATTGCTTCTGGCAGACTCATAGGACCATATGGGTTGCTGGGGATTAAATCTGGGTCTATCCTGGATAGACTGCCATCCTGGATAGCCTGGATAGGCTGCTTCCCACACAACACTTTGTGAGAACAATCAATGTCAACTGCCCCGATTTAAATACATGTAGAAAAACTTGGGAGAAACTTTTAAAACACATTTTGGTCATCTTGTACTTGAAATACCAAATGAAAGTATAGAACTTTGAGTATATATAGAAGAATAGTAAAATATAGCAATAACTTACTAAAAAAAAGACACCTTGATTAATTTCTGAGTAAACAGTATTAAGCTTAGTAATTCATTGCACACTATGAAAATAGATGCAAACACTCATAAAATTCCTTAGTCTTAGCTTTTTCTATTAGAAATTAAAATATGTAGTGCAAATGATGTATCTTTTGCATTATGTGACATAGGTGCAAACCAAATATGCCATGGATGAAAATCTAAGATGGCGACTAAATTCCCTCTGTTGCATATGTAAACATTTCTAATCTTATCACGATTTGGAATGTATATACATTTCTGGACCTACCCTGATCCTACCCTGATCAGTGATTGGACCCTACTCTAGGGTGTGACCTGGCATTCTGCCCCTACCCTAGGGTGGTACCTGATTCTAGTATATAAAACAGAGGTCTGTGTAAGGTTTGGGGCTTTTTGGGTTGGAACTGATGCTGGGTCATTGGACCTCAGTTATTTCCACCGAATAAAGCTGATATTTCCACAAGTCTGACTCTCCGTGAGCTGTTTACTCGCCGATTCACCTCAGAACCGCTGGTTACTGGGTGGTAGACGCGTTCTCCGAGCTGGAGGGGAGAGAC